>WIGN01000493.1:0-24162 GCA_014235955.1 Colletotrichum sojae
TAGACAGACAGACATCTCAATACATTCACTTGTGCCTATATGACGCTTCCACTGGCTAGACTGACTATCCGTCACTTACTAACTATGAGAATCCAGGCAAGGGCGGTCGTGGCAGGCGCAACCCAACCCGAAGAATACATGGCTCCTACAACATACCACCAGGATATAAATTGCAGGAAGTTGCTTGGGATGCAACCTTCGAGAACACGTGCAACGACGAGGAGACCCCCCTATCGCCTATGGACCAACAAAACGACTGCAGCAACACCAGCAGAAGCGACCCACTGCCACAGGAAATATGCTGCAGGTACAGCTTCGGTCAAATCATCGCCTCTTTGGTGCAACTCATTTTCACTATCACGACGCTGTATCGCACGCGTGGGAACCAAATTGAGCGTTACGGTTATGCCGCTTTCAGTTTGACTGTCGTGCCTTATGCCTGGATGTCTTTTATCAATCTTTTCGGCAATCTACTGAGCCCACAGTACGACACCGCGTTAATTGTCGGGTCTAAAGAACTCGACAAGTTACGGAACAACTTACAAAACGACTTACAGAACGAGTCACAGAACGAGTCACAGAACGAGTCACAGAACGAGTCACAGAGCGATACGAAGTGGTTCGTGGTGGAGTGAGTGCACTGTTGGCTTCCTATTGGAACCTGGTTCAGATCAATACTCTCATCCTCCCTTTATCTTCAGTGGCGAAGCAGGGGATTTTCTACCATTACCGTGGGGCTATTACCAATAACTTTCATAAGGACCTCTTTTGTATGGAGGTGCTTTCACTTGTGCCTATCGCTTTTGTTGGTGGGTTATCGCATTTCCAGCCTCGAGAAAGTGCCATATAAAAATCAACGTGTGTGGACTATGTTATGGTTGGTGTCCGGGCAAATCATCGGCATTGCCGTTGGGGCACTGTATGACTTGCCATCTAAGAAGCTGAAGGAATCTCAGTTTCCGAAGTAGCCCCAGGAACCGAAGGAAACTAAGGAATTGAAAGAACCTCATCACCCGGAGGAACCTCAGCACCCGAAGGAACCTGAGGAACCTGGGGAACCAGACAAACACGAGGAAATGGATTCATCACTCAATAGCGGGGCTTTGCGTAGCAATAAGCGTCTAGCCCTCTCCTACATACTGTTTTATGCAGCTGTTCCTATTGGTGGCTTTGTAGTAGTAGGACAGATGCTTCGAGAGTTTGGAACTTGCGAGGAGCTTTGAAAGCGAGGCTTAACGGGATCTACCCAACATCAATACACACACTGTCACTTCCCATGTCAATCGCTGAGCCGTCTTCTTGCCCTCGGCGGGTCGCGAACCCGTGCTCTTCCCGGTCTCATGCGCAACCTCGTAAGAATACTCCGACTGGTTTATCGTGTGCCCAGGGACAGACAGGCCTTCCCCATTCTGAGCATGCCGACCGGCTACCTAGGAGACTCCCTCAAGAGGACCAGGACGATTAGTAGGTGTTTGGGAAATCGTCTCAGAACCGACGGCATCCTCCGCCGTCTGCCTGAGGAGGGCATATCTCACTCACCCTCACAACTTCTCGGGCTCGTCAAACTTGGGCGCTACTCCCAGAAGAGAACGAGCAACGTAGTTCATGGGAAAAAAAAACATGTTTTTTGCCGTCTCATCTTGGACGTATTCTACAGTACCTCAATAGTTTCTCGAAACCCCTTACACCCCCCAATCGAAGCCCACCTCAGCCGCGCCGTCGACTTAGCCCGCGCTTGCCCATGCCGTCGGGGATCGTAGGTAGCAGAGCGTCCTGGAAAACGTCTTCAGCCCAAAAGGTGCACCGGGGTGTCTACATGCGTGCCGCCCTTTCTTTTGATCGCAGAGGAGGGGAGGAGAAACCCTACCGCGGGGTGTTAGACGGCGCGTGTGCCTTCGCGAGCAGCCCGCCGACCGCGGGATTCTCCAAGGGCCATCGACCACAGCGGCGCCCCCGCCTCCGGCCGGCCTCCCGATGTGCTCCGGCCTGGGTAGCTGCCGTTCCACCCCGCAGTCGGACCGAACCGCGTAGTCCGGGTTCGCGATCCGACCAGCGGGAACAGGGAGGGTGTTCGACCCTTGCCGCCGTGGTGTCGTCAATGGTGGCAGTGTTCCGTGCCGAGGCGCAGCTCGTCCCGGGGTTTTGGTTCGACCTAAATTATACCTACAAAATACCGAGATTTTACTCTTTGGAATTTGATAACCTGGCGATGGCACTGGTAACTGGTAAGAAAGTCTAGTGAGGCAACGGGGTTAAAGAGGCGGGACGGGGCGAATCCGTCCAGGTCCGTCATTGTCGTCCGTCACTGTCGTCCTTCACTATCGTCCGTCGCTATCGTCCTGCAAGTGGCCAGGTAGAGGGCAGACCGTCCCCAACCGCGATTTAGAAATCAGGCTTCCAGTGCTGCAACAGTCCTGCCGTCCGCCCTGGAAACAGACGTGTCCGCATCGCGTTGAAGGGGCTCGCGACGGGAAGACTGGTCTGCCTATGGGATCGACGTCGCAACACGGCATGCTTAAAGATCGGGAGACGTGAACAAGCGTTCATGGCCGAGGAAGAATGACGGGAAAGAGTACCTTGATCCCATATCTTCGCAAAAAAGCTCAGAATCATAACGTTGTAACAACAGTGATATTGTTCTTATTTATTGTCGACGGCGGTGCTCGCTGTTGCCGGACCTTCGAAACGCGAGTAGAAAGTGCGTCGGTAGAGCTATTTACATTACATAATTATAAACCAGGCTGGTTTGAAAACGTTTGTTGTTTGTACAGTTAATTCGAACTTCGGTGGTGTTCCCCTCGAAGAGTTTGAGCGGCGGGGGTGCGCTGGGGGACACATATTTGCTTCCGTGTGACGATGGCCCGTCAATCCCATCGTACTTTGAGTCATTCGCAACTTTGGCACAGGTTCAGCGGCCGTCCTTGATCGCTAACACGTGCGGTTCGTTTCTCGAGTCGTCGGTAAAAATATGTCTCTCGACACTCGGACATCATCGTCCCGGTGTGCAGATGCAACGGCGATAGGCGGCCGACCATCAGAATCAGAGGAAGCCCAACGTCCTCGCTCAAAAGGGAGCTTGGTGACCATGACGGGCTCCAGGGGCGCCCTTTCAGGCATGCCGAAAGATCACTCCCGAGCCCGTCATGGTCACTAGGCAGTCCGTCTTCTGAGCGACGATGGCGGGACTGTCCAGCGGTTTTCTGGCTTCTTGTGGTCGGCCTAGCTGAGTGTCGCACAACAGACAAAAAAGGAACCCATCGTGTGCGACCCCTGAGAGTGGTGACAACACCGCGCAGGAGACCGAAACTAAAAAAGACGACCGCATCGAGATCCGAGCGGGGTCTGGGACCCCTGGCCAATTAGGCAGCGAGCAGCTGCGGAGTTCCGGGTTGCCGAACGCCGCCTCGGTGTCTGACAGCTAGGCCCGGCCCAAGAATCGCCGTTCCCGGGTCGCTGACTGCATGATCCCTGTCACAAGGCATATCGTCGTCGTCGTCGACTGGGGAGGGCGTTCGGTGTCACGATGACAGTTGGCGTCGCCTCTCTCCCCGCGGCATCGACTGTGGCTGCCCTGTGTGGCATCAGCTTCACCGGTGGTCGAGCGCCCGAAAGACGGCGGTGTTTTTGACGAAGCATTCATCTTCCTGGGACCGGCACCCGAGGGCCATGCGAGCCGTGCGCTCGTCACCGTAGCCTTGCATATCGGCGATGATGCGGGCCGCGGCGTTGCAGGACATCTCGTGGGGAGACGCGGCCGGGGGGTGGTGGGGTTCTGCCGGCGCCGGGCGGGGCGGCGTCTGGCTCGTCCTCTCGTAGAACCCGGCAGGTTTTACCTCTCTCGCGTTAGACACAGGCGGAGGCGGAGGAGCGGGTGCTGATTCCTGCTGCGGCACGCGATTGAGGCTGGCGTTAGCGAGCATCGTCAGCTTGTCCAGCGGCGAGGCCTGCTGGACGTCCGGCGTGGGTGTCAGGGTCAGCACCGGCGGCAGCATGGCGTCTCCGTACTTCCTCTTGGCGGCGTTCCCGTCACTCTCAGCGTCGTACCTCGCGGTGCCAAGGTGTTCTTGCAGCGGCGGCAAGCTGTGGGTCGATGCCGACGACGGCTCAAAGACGACCGGCGTGCTCAGTATGGGAGGCAGGGTGGCAGGCAGGGGCGCGGCGGGCGAGCCTATCCTGGTGTTTTCGTCATCGAAGGAGCGCAGGTACGCCTCGACCTGGTCGGCGGTGACGCCCCTGCTGGCCAGCAGGGCCTTGAGGCGGGCGTTCTCGATGGAGACGTCGCGAGCGGCCCTCTGCATCTGTACCGAGGCCTCGATGCCACGCTTCTCGTACTCCTGAACCTTCCTCTGGAGTTCGTCGACGAATTCCTTGTGGCGGGCGCGGGAGCGTCGCTGGTTGTCGCGGATTCGGATGGCGTTGGCGGACTTGTCTGTCTGGAGCTGTTCCTCGGGGGAGATGTTAGCCGGGACGGTATAGGGAGAGGGGAAATCGATTAGAAAAAGATAAAGATGATTGAATATGACATCGATGACGATGATTGACACGCCTTACCCGTCCGCGTTTGGCCTTTTTGGCCTGAGGCCCAAAGAGATCCGTGTAGTCTTGCTCATCCGACATGGCGAAAATCGAGAATGAGGCAAGCATCCACCGTCCTGCCCCGTTGCCTGGAAGCTTTAAACCGTCCGCAGATTCGGTGAGAAGAAGGCAAAGACAGACATTCGCAAAGGTGGTGAGGGCGAAGGGGCAGGATGCAGTTGTCGGTGTAGAGAATGAACGGGATGAAGAGCGAGGAGAAGACTGACAGAAAAACAAAAATAAAAAAAAATACAACCTTTTTTTTTGGAGGGATTTTGCTGGTGGTTGGGCTGTCGGTGACAAACAAGAGTGAGAAAAAGCACGGACTCCTGTGGGTCTCAGTTTGCTGATTAAGCTCGGTAATCGACCAATCCCTCAGCGCCGGTCTGATTTTTTTTTCACTCGCGCTAAGCTAGATTGACGAATGAAATGTCCCGGAGCTGTGTCCGCAGTGGGGCTTGAGCTCCAGCGATCCAAAACATTGACATTTCCAGCTCTCTTGCGTGCTACGAGAACCTCGAATCTATCCATGGCATCTAAACTTCTGTTGACCATAGCTAGTCCTTAAATGTGAGGCTTTGGCGTCGCGATTTGCTCGAAGTCAATTGCAGCCCGTCCAGTCCAATTGAGAGGGTTGGTGGCTGTTGGCGGAAAAGTCAGTTACCGACCCCTGCACCACTGTGGCCCTGCTGGAGTGTCACTCAACTCCACTAAAAGACCCCCTAAATGGCGCCGAGTTTGTCACTGAAGCCCCTGGTTGGACTCGCCTGCCCGGCACGGCCCACAGCAGTGACAGACCATCCATGACGGTGTGGCTACGGCCCTGTGGTGCCCACGCGGCATGCACGCCAAGTTGCAAGGATTCCAATCGCGGGGGAATTTCAGGGTCTCAATCACGATACATCGCTCACCATTTTGGCATTTATGAACTCACTCCCAGTACCTAGGCAGCCCGGGACTTTTGATCCGGACACAGCGATGACAATTAAGAGGCATTTTGACAGGCTATATATGTAGAAGGGACCCAAGGAGGCATTGACAGTTCAGTCATCCGAGTTAATCGTAAGCAGCTACTATTGCGCCTCTAGGCAGTAAAGTACTCTTGAGACTTGAGGTCACCGTAGGGAGAGACACCACACAATGGAGACCACCTTTGAATGCCCGGTGATGGTCGTACATCACATTCAATACGATGGATCTTTCGATTGATATATGCCTGCATTCCAACGACCGGCCCAAAACTGCGGAAGCAAGATGCCTGCCGGGAACCCTTGCAATGGCGTCGGTGTCTCATTCAATCGAGACAAAACCGGGTTCCCTTAACCGTCATCCTATCACGGCAAGGGTCGCTTCCCATCTCCATCACATCTCATATTGACCGGTATCTGCCCTTAGATGACCAGAGGGAGAGCGTTTTCTGTGTTTCGGTATCCTCCGTCTCAAGCCCGTGGAACCCACGGCTCGCCTGTTCCTTCTGTCCACGTCATGACGATGTTACTTCCCAGAAGGTTTGAGGCGTTTCTGGCCCCGCCGACTCTGTCCATTCTCGCTCACCGATTCGGTACTTGACAGGAGACCTGCCCGTGGCGTTTCTAGTTGTTTCCAGTCAGTTCTACTGCTGGAAATCGTAGGGTAATTGAGTTCCCCGTCAGAAGTTGATATTTTCCGTTTCCATGGAGACGGGAAACAGTTCCTGGTAAGCCTCGTCACCCCCACGTTGAGAACCATTGAAGGCGAATGTGTCAGCAGGCCATGGGATGTCCGAGTTACACGACCAAGTCAGCGTATCATCAACATCTTCGACTTGCAAACTGCACTGGGTGTTGATTATTGCAACAACTGCAAAACCACTGCTCCCGCCCCTCAGCCAACTATCGCGATTCGTAAGTAGGCGGGTGAACCCCGCTTGGAAGTCGACGTGCGAATGTGAGAGCCTAGGCCCTTGAGAGACAGCCTAGCTGTTGGGAGCCCTTCTTGCCGTCCAGGCAGCTACAAACCCTGTGGCTCAAGAGTATTTTCAGTCTTCAATAACATGTTTTTAACAGTAATATTAAGGGTCATTGTGTGAAAGTAGCAGCAGCTGAGATCAGACATCAAGTAAGACGCGGCGGTGCGAGGATATCGAGTGAAGCAAGCTCTTTGTCACTAGGATGTCCTCGTGATTGAGATATCTTCCAATCGCAACCTTCAAGTGACATGGTCACAGACAGTCAGCAAAATCTGCCACCGGCAGAGTTGGCCACGCTTCGACTATGAAAAAGGCTATATAAGCCATAAATATCAAGGCGGGCTTCTTTAGCCGACAATCAGAAGAGCTGAAAAGACGTTTCAAATACTTCAGCCTGATGACCCGGTTACCCGATCTGAGTTTAGAACATCAAAGCACTCCCTAGGTAGGCCATGTTTAAACAGACATTGCAACAACTTATGTGACTGATAAATCCATAACCCAACGGATACACGGGCCAGACTTGAACAAGCTTGCGTGGCCACATTTGGCCGGACGCCCAAGACGATAATCTAGTGAGAGAGTGACATTCTACGGACAGTATTCTATCACACCAGCACCTTCTGCCTCGGTACTCTGGAAGGCTGCTGAATGATCCTCCGCAATGACTTCTCAAACTCTGAAGGCGGCGTTTAGTCTGCCACTCTGGTTGCAACCGCCCCATCCCGAGTACATGGGCATCGGATTACCAGCACATGACCACGCCGGGCTTCACCGCACAGCCTACAATCAGTGGATTAGTAGCGTGCCTCGCGACAGTTGCCCGTTCGTGGCAGAGCCCGAGAAGCCAAACTTACTGCCCTTGTGCATGTTGCCGTTGCCGTCGTGCCAGTACGCGCAGGAGCCCGCTCGGTGGACGATGGCCGTGTTTCTCACGGTACAGGCTTCGTGCACCCACTCTGTATGTTCCAAAAGCAATTTGATTAGCTGCATACGGGCGAAACTCACGGGACTGGGGATGGGGGGGGGGGGGGGCTGGGGCTACTGACCTCCGTTATCGAATCTGTAGACGTTGTTGTTGGCAACCCACACCCCGTTCTTGTCCTTGGTCCAGGCCTGGGTGCCGGACGCGAGGAGGAGGACGGTGGTGGCGATGGCGGAGAAGAAACGCATCTTGAGAATGTTGTTTGAGGGGGGTTTTGGGTGGCTGTGGTGAGGATGGCGAAGGTGTTGAGCTGTCAAGTAGTAGAAGAGGCTGTGTCTGTTGCTCTGAGAGATTGTATTTTCTGGAAGGGCTGAGATGTAGGTTTATATAGTTTTACATCTGTCTTTTAGAAAACTCATCACACGTCCTCCGAGGCGCACGTTCTTGCTCTGGATCGTGAGCGCTACCTTCTCAAGCCGCCTCTGCATCCGCCTCATTTGTGACTTCCTCGATACCACTTGCAAAACTGGGCTCTTTGAGATGCCCCTTGCGATGCAGATTGTGAGTTGCTGACCTGCCCAGGGCTCGCATCCATGTGGCCATCGTAAGATTTCACGTCCAAAGACAATGTAGAGACGCAGCGCGATGCCTGCTTGAAGCTTCATGTTCTCGCTACAGGCAATATGTGGAAAGTTGGAGTACATTGTACTGCGGCGACAGCATGAGCGGCCGACCGTGAGATCTTGGCGTCAAGATAGAGTAGGGCGCGAATGCAGAGCCGAGCCGAACCGTCCTCTTTGCAGGGTATTTGAGATGCCATGCAAGCGACATTTTCAACTCTGACAACTCTACTAAACGGTTTGTCTGGTAGGTTACACGACACAGTCGTCGGGCTGTGGCACAGTCGCGAGTAGGCGAGATGGAACCACTTCCGTGCTATCGTGGCCCGTATTTTAGACCACAACTCGACTATACCTCCGCATCTCCTCACAGTTGTCGTGTTGCAGACGGTACCGGTGAACATCTTTTGCCTTCAAAAAGGCAAAAGACTGAGTGCGCATTTCAGGGTTCCCAACTGATCAACAACAACTACTAAGACGCATACAGCTGCCTTCTCTCTGTTCTCGTCACCAACTCGTCTGAGTGACAAGCAGAAATCATGGTGGGCAGGGCTTCGGCATCTGGAGCTGCAGAGCAGAGGCAGTTGACTCTGCAGGCCTCGATGAGTTACAGAGATTGGCGCAACAACTGCATTCAGTTGGTTAAAGCCGAGTGCCATCGTAGGTAAAAGGACATCACCTTGGAAATGACAACCGAATTCCATTGTAGGTAGAAGGAACTCTGGTTAGCCACATTCGGAAAATCGCTTGAGAGAAATTGAGGTGATATTATTCAAAGACTTTTTTAACTAAGATCCGAAAGCAGTTGTCCAATTCTCGTTACCCCTAAGCCCAATCAGATGAGAAATACCCTGAGACTATATGCATGCAATTTGACATTGGAACTCTGATCCGCCAAGCCCGAGTGGTGGCTACCTCATGGGCCTTGCCTGGCCACAGGGGGAGCAGATAAAGACCTAGCATGATACAGGCTCTTCAATTAGTTGTGGTCCGTCTGACTCCCCCCAGGACATAGTCTTCGTCCAAGTGGTCTAATTTGTGGTTGCTCTGCACGTATCACGACAGTAATAATTACTAGACCGTTGAAACATTCCACTCAAAATCATAAGTCTTAGCATTTCGAATGCAACTTCAAAGTGAGACGTTTATACAGTTCCCGAGGAACAGAATCCAGCATTCTTCCTGCTGGGCCTGGCCAAAAGACATTGAGGCTCTGCGATTCATCACAAGTCTACCGCACCAGAAGCGTCTCATGGCTGTAACGGAGCCGGATATATTCGGCTATATGGATGCAAACGGCTAGAATCACATGTCAGAATAGGGGCATATAAGGGGCCCCTGCGGCCCCGATAGCTAGGATCTAAGTTAAGCAAGGTCTATCCCACAAGTCGACCCCCAACAGGTGATTTCCCTGTTGTCACAATGGCAGCCTTCTCGTGAGGAAATCGCACTTAGTTGATGGACCACGGCACCACCCGACATTTTCAGATGCGAAAGCTGTCGCCAAGGCCGCACCCGGTGTGATTGTAATGTCAAGATGCACATTCTGGGCACGGAATGGGGCTCCCCCAGACGGCCCCTACCTCGCGGGAGACCTCTCTGACAACCACGGATATACGCGGTTGAGATGCGGCACAGAATACGCCGGCCGGGCTCGGAAAGACTTCCTAGTCCCTATTTGGCAAAAGGAAGACTGAGCGACCGAGCCTTCTCGCACTCGGGACGACTGGACTGGCCGTGCTCCGGACATATATGCGGTTATGCAGGTCAGATTCGCAAAAGAAGACTACGCGCATAACGGTAGCGGATGGCGTGGTGTCTGCAGAATATCAGAACGGCCTACATGTACGGTAAATTGGCCTGATCAAGAGTGAGTTTGTGTCTCTCTCGGCAGCATATATCCAGAAAACCACAACGCCAAGAAGAACAAGCTTTGCCGAGACCCCGAGAATGTCTGATGCAAGTAAACCCGGGACGAACGACAATACCACCGAGCCACCCTAGCCGACGACACACCAATTGCCAATACTATCACGACTCTCTCCGACAGCACCAACGAACACGAGAGGCGCGATACGAGGGTCATGTTCATTACCCGAACACGTCACACAACAATGAGAAAGTGCGGCACCGAATCGACTCGCCAGTCACCGCCGAATTCTCTCTCGCGAAACGTGTGTACGTACATAAACGTGGTGTTTGGGTGTCGTATGCCTCTAGCTCGGTTCTCGGATCCCGTACAGCCTGAGACTCGTCCGGAGACGGGACGACCCGCCGTCTGCAGCGCGTTTCGTCGAGAGCACCCAATCATTGCAGGTCAGCGTCTCATAAATGGCGCGATTTCTCTAGGTGAGTAAGCGGGCGGAGGCGCGATGTCCCTCCCCTTTCGTCGCTCGGTCTTGCTTTTCTTCTGATGCTATCCCATCTCATGAATGCAGACGGCTCGGGATCACGGGTTTTTTGATTTCCAGGTGAAGATTGTCCGAGACAGACATGCGAGGGAGAGAACTAAAGAGTGTTTTTTTTTTCGTTTACGAAAACAGGGGATGACTTGCATTTTGCCCGGTTGTTTCCTCTAAAAGGTGTGCTGTTCGTCCGTCCCATCCTTGCCTCCCCCCCCCCCCCCAGCATGGCTAGCCGTCTATGTGTGTGTGTCGGGGGGGAGAAAGGTTAAATGTCTATGAAGGCCCCCTGGATGATGCAAACCACCGGGGAAAGCAAACGTACTGTAAAGACTGTGTGTTGTAGGGTATTCAAATGAGATTTCCAATTTCTGAAAGAGAAAAGAAATGAAGTTGCTTTGCGCGCTTTTTTCTGTCGTCCACGCACGCTGGAATATGCCCCAAGAAAAAAACAAATGAGTAAAAAAGACACACACACACACTCATGATTATGAACGCCCTTCCCATCGCACCTAGGCCGACATAAGCCGTGGCGAATACCTGCCCACCCTCCCCCCTTTTCCCCCTTCCAGAGTCAGTTTCTGGCGCTCTGAACATCCGGAAAGCATGAACAGTGAACCCACCCACACACACACCACAACCCCTGCCTGAGCCGGCCCGCACGCCTCTATCCGAAGATCCGTGCCGCGGTCATCCCTGATCCGCAACGCCAACAGCATCCTCTTTCGACCTCATCTCAAGTTTTGGGGGTGTGTGTGTAGGGCGTCTCCCAACCAAGTTTATGCCCTCGGAGAAAGAAACAAAAAAAGAAGAAAGTAGTAAAGGTGGGGAGACAAAGCCTTTCTAGTGGTCGTTGTAGTCCTCGTCCCTCATGGTGTACATGATGTCCTGGATGATGACCGCCCGGACGTGGTGGTACAGCACGTAGAAGTACATGCCGAGCAGCACGAGGCTCATGCCGGTGGCGAACCACAGCACGGTCTCGTTGCCGAGCTGGTTCCCGATGGTTATGGTTGCGAGCGTGAAGCCCGTGTTGGGGAAGACCATGGCCCACCAGCCGAGGTGGAAGTACACGGGCGGCGACGAGATGACGGCGATGGTGGCGATGCCGAACCACCACGCGGCCAGCGCCCACAGGAATATGGCGCTCATGAGCGCGATGGTGCGGATGATGCCCACGTCGATCAGGATCCCGTCGCGGTCCGGGTCGAGGTTGTTGGGAAGGCCGTTGGCCATGCCGATGAGCGCGAGGGCCGTGAAGGCCGGCGGGCCTACGTTCATGAACAGACCCGGGCGGTGCTCGCGGTTCGGCAGGCCCGCGGACATGAGGCGGCCGACCATGTGGGCGTACATGAGCACCGCGACGGAGAGGCCGAGCCCTTGGCAGGTGAGACCCGCAACGACGATGGGCACGGCGGCGATCTCGGGCTGGGTGTCGGCGATGACGGAGGCGATGGTGCCGGACAGCATGATGGGGAAGATGGGCAGGATCCAGGTGGGCATCATGGTCTGCAGGCCGAAGTTGTGCTTGGCGAAGACGAAGCTGTACTGGCCGATGGCGAGCATGAGAGTGACGATGACGTACCCCCAGAAGGCGACCTGGATGGCCCAGACGAGCGTCTCGTCGTTCTCGGGGATGGCGTAGCGGTTCGTGCTGGTGATGAGCGTCGCGATGGAGAGGAAGAAGGTCGGGAAGAAGAAGCCCTCGCGCTCGTGCGTCAGGGAGCGCTTCATGTCGCCCGGGTAGAGGAAGAAGCGCGCCAGCATGGCGGTGCAGACGAGCACGAAGAGGATGATGTTGACGACGTAGACGACCGTTCCGATCTGCCGCAGACCGGGGAACTGGTGCGGCTGGGCGAAGATGAGCAGCGACAAGCCGCCCGTGCTCATCGTGAGCGTGTACCAGGCCCAGGTGAAGTGGTGGAGGCGCTGCTTCCAGGCCATGCGCGGACGGTTCGGGTCATTGATGTCGATGTGTCCGGGGCCGTGGCCGTGGTGGGGAGTAGTAGCGCCCTTCTCGACGACGGGCGTGATTGATGTGTTGTAGCCGTCCTTCTCCATGCCCTTGCCCTTCTCGTCGAACGTGAGGTCCAGCGGCGTCAGCTTGGGTGAGTTTGGTCTTGACGTCTGCCACTCTGCCGAGTTCTTGCGCGTCGACACCTCGGACTCGGTCCAGGCCGACTGGTTTGGATGCCTCCTATCCATGGTGGATGTGTGTGTGTGTGTTTGTTGTTTTGTGGGGGTTTTCTGTCGAAGTGAATGCTCGCTCGCAGTGGATATCAAATCGGAACCGGTCGAAGCAGGGAGGAAACGTCGAATCTCGCAGAGATCAAGTCGTCCGTAGGGATTATCTCTGAGTGAATGTCGGTTGAATGGTGATGAGAAATAAGAAAAGACTCAAGGAAACTTGTTCAGTGATATATAAGTGGATGGCGAGGGCGAAGGAGATGATGATGGGCGATGAAGAGGGGTGTAAATGCAAACAGAATACACGAAGTGAAGACAACGAAAAAAGGGACGCAATATCGCTGAACAAGGGGATTCCAGCTCCGGTGGGTTGATGGTAAGATTAGTGGTCTTGGACGGGATGATATATCTCGAGTATATGTGCGTGCGGTGTATGCGTGCGCTCTGGAAGGAGACTTCGGACCAAGCAAGGGCACGCCGCTCAGAATAGCTACAAGTCGACCTGCGTTGACAAAAACAGGGTATCAGTACGGTGGAGAACCACCCCCTCGTCCCGTCTGTGAGCGAGCCAGAGAAAGGACGTACGCTGCCAGCAAGGCCAAAACGAGGATGGCGATACGGTACGCCAAAGTGTGTGCGTATGAGACGTGGACCCACGTCCGGGAGACGGAGACGTGTGGTTCACTGGGTTCTGGCCACCCTTGTTTGAGGAGGTGGAGACGTAAACCTCTCTCTTCGCTTCCTCTTGGGTGGGAGGATCCTCGGTGGGTGTGCGTCTCCAGGTATTTGTTAGGGCCTCTTCTTTTCGTGCGTCAACCAGCTTCTGTGCGTACGGGCGAGACGGTGATGTCTCCTCGAGATACCAAATTTGGCGTCGAGAGCTGCACTTAAGACGGGAGACCCGCTCGACGACAAGCCCCATACACCCACGCCCTCGAGGATTGTTTTGGCATCGGGAGGGGATCCACTGATATGAGAATCCCATGCGCCGGCGGCTATACCGTACAGCGGCGGCGGTGGGTTGATTATACGTACTGTCCCGAGAGACAGAGACGCAGAGAAGAGAGGAAGACAGCCTCATGGTACGTACCGTTTGAGGCTCTTGACAAAGAGAAGAAGGCCATTGTAACGCGCCTTAGTGGTGGCCCAAGGAAAGAAGATGCCCCCACGGGCCTACACGGGGTGACCCAGTTGGGCGACGACCGTTCGCCAGAAGAGGAAGGGCAGGGGGGCCGGTCAAGGCCAAGAGTTGGCTGTCATGGGCCCGGCAAGCGGCGGGCAGGTCAAGGGCAAGGGGGCAGGCAAGGAACGAAGATGTGTGTAGTCGAAGAGCTCAATGGTGGGTGAGGGCGTCTAATCCGTTTCAGCCGGGACCAGGGGGTGAAGTCCGCGGCCGAATTGAGTGACGAATGTAGCAGGTCGAGTACACGGCCGCGGTTGAGAGACTTGAGGACGGCGTCAAGGGGCGGTCCCATCAGTGTGAAGCGATACCAGCTTCGAGGTTTTTTTGGGCCCGGGGGGTACTCCTGGATCGTCATTGAATCGAGCTAGGCAGGTAACTTGGGCGTCTGGACATGACGATAGCAGCCGCAGCAGTTGTTCGGGCAGAGCCGTGCCAAGGGAATGAGAGAGGCACGGAGAGATTGGAAGACAAAGTCGCAGGGAACAGACATCGTCATTGTTGTTGAGGGCTAGTGAGAGTGGGTGAGTGAGTGAGTGGATGAGTGAGTGAGAAAAAGAGGGAGTGAGATGAGAATAGCCAATCGGGGAACCGCCATGAGCTGCCTACAACACACAAGCACCCAAAGGCCGCGCCATCATCACTTGAGCCAAGACTGAGGGCCGTGCAGTGAAAATTTCTCTCTCTGCCCCCTCTCTTTGGAAGATTTCCCTTCTCTCGTTCATTCTCTGGGCCTTCCTTATCTGAACAATGGTCAACGGGGGCCATCTCGACGTCGATCACCCACGCACGGGAGGCCGGAGCGCGCTGCGCTGTCATGGATGCTGAACCCAAGGGGGTGCGCGCTACTACCGGGATATGAATCGGGAAATATTAATAGGCAAAACCCATGCACTACACTTAGCACCGTATGCCTGTCCAAAAGCTTGCCTCAGGGGGGGGGATACACCCCTGGAAACCGGACAGCACCTCTGAATCGCAGATGCTGACTGGCGGCGGTGGTGCCCGTAGATAAGCTGCATTCCTTCTGCTGCAGATTCTGCAGGGCAGGGGTTGTTGCAGATCAGCGACTTGGAAGGATGCAGATAGGTCGGGAGACACAGAGATCTCGGATCTTCTCTGCATCTGCTGCGGCACTTGACGTCTGCGCCGCGGACCGCTCCCTTGCTTTTCGCTCATCCTTCCCGCCCGCGACGGCTAACGCCAGCGGAGCCTGTGACGTTAGATGAGGCGTCAAACGAGAGAGAGAAATAGAAGCAGACTGCGAGGAAGACACGAAAGAAGAGGTACGGGTGTGGGCACGGGGGATCCCCCCGGCTGTCCGAGTCGGGACATTCGTTTCACGATCGGAGCTCTGGCCGCCAAGAGATGGGAGGACCCGCCTTTGACCTCGAAACACCTACACTTGGGTACGCAGAGAACGAGGCGATGAATGGCGAAGCTGTTGACGCTGCGCTTCACTCGCTCTGTCGCTTGTTCTTCGTCTGTGGCTGTCAGCCTCTCCGCCTGTCAGCGTCTGTGTGCCTTGCAACAAAGACGCGCGGCGCATGGCACTCGGCTCGAAGCGCGAGTTGAGACTCAAAGCAAAGCAGCGAGTGATCGAGAGACGGTAAGAGACCGGCAGGGCCAAGACCGGCGTCGACGACATTGGATAACTAGATATCTGCCACCTCGTGTTTCCCGGGTCTTGGCCCTCGACTCGGGCAGCTACTAGCTATGCACATCCCTCGTAGACCTATTTGCAGACGTGGCTGCGCATCTCTGCCAAGGCCCGCTGAGCTTGTCGTTCGTGTTCTGTCTACTGATCTTTTCCTTCTTCTCCTGACTCTCGGTCTGACTATTTCGGCTGTTGTGCCGTTCATGCTCAGATCATCCTACCACGATGGTGTTGATGTTGGCTCTTGAATGCACGTTCCGGCCGGTCGCAAGTAGACAGACGTCAGGCAACATCACAGACTGTTTTCATGTCACTGCATGAGCGTCGATGCATGCAGGCGTGTCCGAAAGTGAAGATGGCAATGATAAAAACAAACACCGGTGATGATCCGCTCCACTTCCACTGGACACGAAAATGTATCGGGACCAGAATATCTCGACGACGGCTTCTGCAGCACGAACTGCCGCCGGGCGTAGCATCGAGGGACTCATTTTTGGTGGTTTTGCTGTCGCTGGTTCAACGGTTCAGAGGGTGAGAGGAATCCACCGGGGCGAAACACCGCTCTGGCCGCGACATGTGAAGAAAGCGACCGGGTGCCTGAGATTAGGTCGTTGACCCCTGTTCACTCTCACTAACTCACTCACTGTGATGAGGTCGCTCACAACTCATTTCACTCTCATCACTCGCTCACTCATTCGCTCACAGCCAACCACCATCCATCAACCCAACCACACCCACTCACACCAGCGACAGGCACACACAATCAATGGGCCTCCCGTTGACGGCTCGGCCGTCCCGCTCGTCGATATTGAAAAATAGAACTCAAAAAAGAGGGTCCCGTCCATCCAGCCGCTCAACACTATTCCCCTGATGGAATCCATCCATCCATGTCTTTTCGGGCCCTCTCGCTCTCTGTGGACGTTGGGCTGCATGGTTCTCCTTAGATCTCTTGGGCCAGGGACTCATGCTGGGGACCTAAGGGCAGGAGAAGGCCAGGCCATGACTGTCAGAGAAGACACTTCATCTCGCGGTCCAGATGAGAGATCCCTCGCCTCGGGCCCGCTGATCGACGCCTGAGATGTCAAAGAACCCGTGCCGTTCGAGCCTAAAATCGCAGGAAAATTGTCATCATTGCCATTGTCACACAGACGCTGACGGTCCGCCGCCACAAAACGTGGCCGCCATCAAACCCTCGGCCCCTCAGCCGTCCATCCGTTTCTTCACTACACTAAAAGCGGTCTAAATGGGTGTGCAGTGCATGCGCAGACACTTGATGTATGAATGTGTGATACTGCTAGTAAGCCGGCCTTCAAAACCCGTCCAGAAACATTACAACCTCTTTGTCGATCAGCGCGCGAGCCTCAAAAGACGGGAAATACCACCACACGACGCTCCAAGAGCCGTACCAACTCTGCAGGCCCGACATCAACTTGGGACGAAGGAGCACATAGCAAAGACCTGAACTAAAGCTACTACGCAACGCGTGTGTATGATGCAAAACATACATAATCCACTCATTCGCAGCCCAGCCGCCCGTTTCTATTCTCGTGAAATCTCTTGGCTCTCGGCATCCTGTTTCCCTCCAGACAAAGCGCGATCCCTCGAAGACCCGATTTTGTTTTCTTTTCCCTCTTCTGGCTCGCGAGCGAAGTCTCAAGGCTCAACGCACACACACGCACACACGAACCCACATGATGCAACCATTTGCTGGCAGTCTGACCTCGTCTTCCCCATTACCGACTTGGCATTCTGCGTTTTTCTTGTCGAGTGCTACCCTCTAGCGGAGTTTTCACCCTACCATCCAGCACCTAAGCCACGATAAGCGTCGTTTTCTCTCGCGTTTCTCTCCCCATTCAGTCGGGAATAGGAAAGCCAAGATGATACATCGTGTACCGAACTCAAGACAGTCAGCCTCATTCTCAAGCTTGTTTCGTGGGCAACGAGCCTCAAGTAAAACGCCCAGCCCAAACCAGCTCACCATACTACATGCACGTAAAATACCGATTTGCACCGCTTGCTGACTTGGCCCTCAATAGGTCGTCGGCGAGAGCTGGGCGTTACCTGCAAGCATCGTCGGGAAGGCTGCTCTTGGCCAGATTGGGTGCCATGATCGACCGCCGAGAATGAGAAGTCTCCATTTAATCGCGTCCGTCACCAATTCGTCCTTCCCCTTAGCACTGCATCCATCGCCAAGCGCCGCCTCGAAACGCGCAAGCACCGGACCCGATGATAAGCAATGCCCGGCTGCACCGCCCCCCTATCTTCGATGAGGATTATCGCCGGGCCAGCTATTGCTTGCCCACTACGGCGGTGGACACTACCTCTTGGCGAGACCCTCTTTGCGTCTTTCTTCCACTTTGGGGTGTGTGTATGCATGGCTACAGGAGCATGATTGGAAATGATTGAGAAACACGACGAGAAAACACCAAGTGGTGGCCGATTACGACACTCGCTCGAGCATCTCCTTTCGAAATCACACACCCGGTATCCTGCCCCATCCAAAGCCCGCAGAGCAAAGGTGATGACGATGGGCATTATCGCCAAGTGACGCGCATCCCACCACACGTTGCCTCTTCTTCCACATCCCGTCCCCTCTGTCGAGAGTCAACTTAGCCGGGCAATCTTAATCATCCATGGAGTGACGGGAGCAAACCAATTCACCACGCACTGCGCCCCTCCCACTTCCTGTGCTCTCCCCAAATACAAATAACGCTGTGACGCCTCTGATGTCTTATATCGTGACATCGCCGGTGGGCCGGGCTGTCGCCGGACAAGCTACGGATCTTGGTGAGCCCAAGACATGCACAGTTGCAGATCACCCGGCGAGGTAACGTCGCCCTCAAGGACCCGATTCCGGCTGCCTCAACTCTGGTCTCTGCTTTTTCCAATTGTCGCTTTGCGTGTTTCGCGTTTTGCCATCAGAAACCTCAACAGAGTAGCAAAAGTCCACTAGGTAGACATCAGAAACAAGCATGCGCTCGTCATCTTGGTGCGTTCATCTACCTGGTAGCCAAGCCGGCCTATTATCACCATGATTCAACATGACCTTTCTTTTTCACATGCTCTCTAGAGGGCGAGTGGGCAGCAACTCAATCATAGCAGTGTCGAAAAGCGAAGGAAAGATGGCATATATGCATGGCAACATCGACAAACCCGGTAGTAGAACCCACCAAGCAAACACCAGGCGTTTGGTTGAGAGCCCGGCAAAAAAGCACGACATCGCCCCAAAACTTTCTGGAACTCTTATGCGCAGCGAACGTTCCGCCGAAAATCCCTCCGAGAAGCTCCGACACGGCCAGAAACCGGGTTGTGTCCAATTGTCGCGGAAGCGATCGAAGAACTTCCATGCCCGGGGGGGACCCTCCCTCCTTGATGCCCGACCCGAGTAAAAAACTCACGACTCATCCATGGATCGCGCCGGGCCCGCGGTGCAGTCGTCCGTCCCAGCGGGCGGCCCGCCCTGTCGACCGGGTCCGGGAAGCCTAATCGACGACCTGGGAGCCCTGAGTAGCGTAGGCGAGAAAGGAAGCCCCTGAGTAATTTATTTACCTTTTGGGACGGGAGGCTCAATCTCGTCCCTTGTTCGAAATCAATTTATTTCACGACATGAGAATTGAGAATGTTGCAACGGTTGGTATGGTGGTCGTCGAAAGCCTCAAAAAAGAAAAAGAAAAAAAGGAAGATGATTGAGAGCTTCTTCCCCCGAGATTAAAAAAAGAACCGAGACGGCGGCAACGTCCTGCATTGTAACCAGCTAGCCAGTGATACCTGGTAAGCCAAGCTTGTTAGACGCACCCCGATAAGAACTTGGCAAGTGCTTGTCTCTTTCTCGTTGCCAAGGTGAGCCTCATCAACGCCTTTTCTTCCCCTGTTTTCTTCTCTTTTCTTCCGTGTGCGCACCGATAAGATCTAGTTGTGCGCGTCCCGACCTGCTGAGACTTTTGATCTCTTATCTCGTGCCGCGCCGATCCGGAGCCTCAACACTGATGATCGAGATCTCACACACGGCGCGTTGTTGACTCAGTCGAGAATAGAGTGACATGTGAAAAAAACACAACCAGAAACCTCAACTGAGGTAATCAGTAAATACCCACAAAACAACAGCAAAGTGCCGGCCAAATCACCGCCATTCCCCGTCCGCCGCCGTCTCAGGACGCCCGTCCGGGGAGCTTTGTACACGGGGACCCAATGGTTTAGGGCGTTGGAGGAAGAAACAGTCTCCGTACGCCCTACCCAACTAGTTCACACTACACTAGCTCCCTTCATCCACAGTGGAGGTGGGAATGCGTGTTGGGGAGGACGCGGCGGCGCGATGACAGCTAAACCAACCAAACAGAAAATTTTCATCACAAGACTAAACCCCCTGCAGCGTTGATAAGATCCAATCGATCTAGAATAGAAACACGGCGAACAGGATCAAAAGGCCGAAGGGAGAAAAGAAAAGCCCCATAATCACAGTCCCGCGCCCCCGGCAATCCGAAACCGCTGACCCCGGCCCGGCCTGTCTCAAGGAGTTGACAACTCAGGTCCCCAGTATCCACATGCAAAGGCCTACCTCACTTGGCTGGCCTTCTCTCTCTCTCTGCTCCTGAACGCACACCAACGTCCGTCCGCGAACATCGCAAACGCTGGGGTCTGGTTTCAACTTATTATTGGATCTTGCTATCTGGGTGCGTCTATCGAAACGGCGCGCCGCGGTTTCGGGAATGGCAGAGTATGTAAGCAGATTCCTATCGCTCGGCGACGGGGTTGAGCCAATGATACGTCAAATCACCGAGCGAACGGCTTGTTACCCGTACGGTCGCAGCTATTTCGAGATATCTGGATAGCTAAGTTGCCGCCAAGAAGAAAAGGAGAACAAAACAGAACTAGAAGAGAGAAACATATCCGCTGGCCAAACATAGGTCGAAAGAGGACTGAAGAAATTTCCCGGCGGCAAGCCCGAACATTCAACAATGGTTCGCCCATTTATGCTTCTAATTAATCTAAATGACCCAGACGAAGGAACATACTGAAAAGGGGCTTGCACTAACCTTATGTGACCCGTCGCGATTATATTACGACGAAAATTAATATCCACGTACAGTTGCTGTCCCGGTGAACTCGGCCATGAAAATTCCCCCTTGATCTGCTCTAAAAATGGGGGCTGATCGTAAGTAAAGAGACTCTGGAGCTAACATTGTTGCCACTTTGAATCTGTCGGTGCTTCCTGGCGACCCCGGGCTGGTTAGGTAGAGAAAGGTTTGTTTGTCCTGTCGAGGGAGGGTCGTGAGTATTGGACGACTTCTTTCTTTTCGATTCCAACAACCTGGCTCCGTTGTTTGGGTCAGTGTCGGTGCCGAACTGCACGGCGAGGGAGCGAGAATCACAACAATAGTTGTGGTACGAGACGAGTCCTTAAATAGCCTCTGAATAAGTGCTCCAGAGGTCAGAAAGACCCGCAGCACTAACTTCCAGCCGGCACAGCGATGCTAGGCCTAATGGCGCATGAACACATAACTAACTGCTACACCATGATATCAGAAAACATTTGGGCTAATGCTGAAATGTAGAAGGATCACAATTTGTGCCTAGCGAAAGTAAGAACATCTATAATGGTTGGCTAGATGCCTGACTCTGCTTTCTTGGCTGTCAGCCTACTAGGTAGCTCACCCTGCTCACCAATATCGCACAACCTTTGGGGAGCGGGTGATTCAGCCACACCTGAGGCGAAGAGTGAAGTGAGCCCTGCAGTGATCTACGGTTCAAAGAGTATCTGGAAGTGAAGCATATTTGGCGTTGGAAGAGGTTCTTAGCTACACCTGACAGATTTCATAATCTCATTACTTGGTCGACCAAGCCTCAGTCATAAGACTTTCAACAGATTTGGGCTGAATATCCGGAAACTTGTCATTCAGTCGTCTGTCCTTCGGCAGAAGCATTTTGCCCTGGACCACACTCAATGCGAACATGGCACTCACCAAAGTAGGATCCATGCCATCATACGAAGCACTGTCGTCAAAGATGAGCGTTGCCTTGCCGTTTGCAAGATCTTCTTCGGAGTCGTGGGTGACATCGAACTTCTCGCCTGTGCGTTATAAGCTTCTCCAGCTTCGAGGTAGTCAATAACAGCAAGCGCGTTCACTCGCCGGTAATCTTCTCCGACAAAGCCACAAGTTCGTTCAGACAGATGTCGGCGCCGCTGATGATGCCCCACTCCTGCCACTCCGGCTCGTCGAGGAGACGGTCGAGGAACCGAGCGAGGTCCTTCGAGTACGTCACGCTGAACCTCTCATTGCCGGCCCCGGGAATGTCCGCGATTCGCGCGGGTACGTTGACGGCCCAGTTGAAAGGTCTCAGATGGCTTGGGACGTTTGGGAGGCCGAAATAATCCATGAACATGCCGTTGGCCACGCGGGTGAACTTGAGTCCTGACTTGGCGAGGGCCTCGACAGCACGCAGTCCAGGGCCGGTCATTTCATCTTCATCGGTTTCCCTGGATGCGTCGTCAGATTCGATACTGAGGCGTCGGAGCCCTTCCACACTTTTGACTTACCCTGCTGGCGCATACCCCGCAAACTCGCCAGGGATGAATCTCCGCGTTGTCTGCGACTTGTCTGCCGCCGCGATGAGGTTGAGCTGCGCCTGTTCCGAGGGCCCGTCGATGTTCATGGCGGAGATGACGGTGTCGACTCGATGGCCTCGAGCGCCTTTGCGGTTTCGTCGATGTTGTCATAATTGACGGCGAGAAACTTGGCACCGTTTGTCGCAGTCGCGGAGGGAAACTTTTGTCGCAATTAGTACAATGTCATCGGAGATGATCGATATGCGTCTACCACCTTTCGGCAGAGCACAATGGGGTTCCTGCCAGTTGCAACCAGTTGATCCACGATGGTCCTCCCTACATCACCGGTGCCACCAGCTACTGCGACGATAACCATTCTGAAAAGCGCAGATTGATGCCAAAAGAGATTAGAGCTGATGCGGAATGCAGAGTCAGAGATGGGCGATGCGCGTTGAAGGAGCTCGTCATCAAGGCTTTTGTACTCTCAAGCGTCTCGCAAGTGTCAGCAGGCTGCAGTAGAAACGGCGGACTTCGGCCTAAAAGGACCAAACTTTGGTAGTTCATCGGAGAGGATTCATAAGCTTCCAGGAACTGGTTGGGGAATAGAGCGGGGTTTTAAGCGGTATCGCAGCCGAGGGCAGCGAGATGAGTTGGTTCGGTGGCCGAGGGGCGCGATGCGGAGTCAATTCTTTCTTGCTTGTCCGGGGCATAAGCACTCTATGCTACGAGAGCGACATTGTATCCGTTGAGAACTAATCAGATCCAGAGTATAGAGTTGATGGAGTTGCCAAGGGCGTAGTCTCGGGATTCTAAAACGCCCCAAGAACCGGCGGAAAAAAGACATAGGGATGCACCGAGTGTGGCGTGAATATGGATGGATTGTGCATTATGCTTATCCTTTTTGCACCGTCCTCACGCATTTCCTCTTTTTAGTTTATCTAGTCCTCCAGCTCTACTTCGATGAAGGCGCTGTTAAAGTCTGATGCACTGGAGCCGCTCGCGTCTATATGTCTCTCGAGCATAAACATGACGGGCTCGCCGGCTAGCTAAGGACCAGGAACAACCACAATATTGACAACAACCAGGAAAACAGAAACCAACGTAGTTCGGTGTCCTGATTCAGAGTCTCCTTATTGTCGTCCCCTGTTAGCTTCCTCGCGAGTGAGATTGGTCGTTGTCCGCGGGTTATAGGCATCATCACCGCCGAATTCCAGTACATACGACCATACCCACTGGAGAACTCGGGATCCCGTCCGCTCTCCCATAGATAAGCTTATCTATGGGAGTGCGGGGTCGCTGACAAATCAGCGCAAAACGGAGGAGAGCCCCACTATTCTCTCCGTACCAGCCGTGCCGTGATGGGCCCACCCACCTCCGTTTCTGACCCCGGCATGGTCTACGCGCCGAGGGTCGCGCCGGAGTCGGGTGTGGATGTAAAATGTAGCGCCGGACATGGGAGCAGACGGTAGCGCCGAGCCTGGCCTCATTCTTGATTTTAGGAATTTAAAAGTCATATCTGATTGTCTGCATCTCCCGTCACTCCCACTTCCCACTTTCTCGCCCTGTAACCCCCCTTTCGCGGGACTCTTTCTTTCCAACGCCGGTTCTCCTGGCACTCACACATTCTAGCCACAGTAGCTCGTTCTTCTTCGCCTCCTATGTTCCCGACATCTTTATTAAGCCCGTCGCATTATGCATCCCTCCTGGTACTCACCCTTCCTTACCACGGTTCCCTCTTGAGCCTTACCTCCTGTCTTCTGCGCATCTTGATTGAATCCACTACACATTGTACAGCCCTCATCCTTGGTGCTTTTGCTGCTCGTGTCAACAATGGATGACTACGACGAGGCACTGTCCTTATGGGACGATCCAATCGACTTGCCACCCGATCTGGTGAACGAGAAAGAGCAAGCCAAGCGATTATTCCTCGAATACGAGTCGACCACTCTACCCGACAGGGCGGAAGTCAAGGAGAAGACAAACAGCCAGCGACAAAGCATCATGGAGAAGTGGGAGATGTACTGGATCCCGATGTTTGTTGACATTCAGCAAGCAACTGCTAATGCTATGTCGCAGGTTCGCCAGAGATTACCTGGAAATCGACCCCAACCAAGTGTGGTACGA
>WIGN01000494.1:0-24126 GCA_014235955.1 Colletotrichum sojae
GGTCCAAAAGGTGGGTCGCGAAGCAATCGATTCGCCGGCTCCCGAGGCCCCCGGTTGGAAGCATTGTTCCAACACTATCCGCTCTTGGCTTATCCTCTATCGACTTGCTCTGAGACACGGACTGGCATCCTTCGCCTTGGCTCAACTATTGTACTTCTACCCGTCGCCACCACGAGGCGTGAAGACCGCTCTCGTCCTGGCGATTATCGTGTGCCTCGATCAATGGTGGTGGCTGAAGTTCTACGACTTCGTCGAACGATTAACATCTGAAAGTAAGCACGCTACACTTCTCGGACCTGAGCACTAAGTAACTCTCACAGTACGAACCTTTCCCGAGCTTGGAATTATTGCCACGGAAATTAGGTTTGCGATGGGCTCAATCTCAGCTCTTTTGGGTGTATTCGCATTGGTTTTCCTGGCGGCGTGGGATATTCGGGTGGCGACGAGTGACATTCCAGCACCTGCCAGTCTCTTGAATTTAGAGGACGTGTAGCTTCTTAGATTTCAGTATTATAGGTGTCGAGAGTGGAATCTGAAGACGACCATGAAGTGCGCAGGTCTTAACATGAAAAAGAGGGAAACTGGGCTCAGAATCACCGAGAAACATTTACAGCATACAATTAAGAGGCATCATCCGTTCTGCAGACTGAATTTTAGTATGTCACATCCCCTCTAGCCATTCCAGCTCACTACTATTTATGCCTTATACTATTATTTCTTACTCTGGCTGTCGGCCGTCATTGTCACTATCGTCCGTTATCGTCATCGTCGTTACTGCTGCTTGTGAGAGGTGGGATATTCATCTTGGGGGTGTGAAACAATAGACCCATTTAGGAAAAGAATCACGAGAAAACCATTGATAAGATGTTGTTGACAGCCGTCATCCGTCATGAAGACTGATGTCTGTGGTATCATAAGGTCTATTCGTCTGTAGTCAACATACATAAAGTCATCAAGGGCCCCAGAGCCTCAGCTCGCGCTGTCGTTTCCAAAGAGTCCATCTCTATATCCCAAGCCAAAAACGCTACCCATTCCGGCCGCACCATCTGTCCAAATATCCCTGGGTATAGCTCAAACTCCTAAAAGATACTGTTTTCACGAACCAAACCAAGTCGTCGTGAGAAATGAAATAAAAGTGGATGAAGACCATGCCCAACCCCTGCAATCACTCCGCGTCAGCATCCTCTGCCTCCTCGGCAGCGGCAACCTTCCTCCGCTGCGCCCGACCGTATCTCGCCATAGCTCGTTGCCGCGCCTTGTCCTCCTTGCGTAGCCGGATGGCGGCGCGTATGTCGATCTTCTCGTCTTTTTCTTCTTCGATGCTTTGGTAAAGATTGCCAATCGCTGAAATCCTCCTCGTGCCGCGGCGGCCTAGAGCCAGATCTGCCCGAGCGGGCAGAATGTCGTAGTCCCCGTCGCCATCGTCGTCTTCGATGTCAAGGGGCAAGATGGGCGCCTCGATCCTTGGGTCGAGCGATAGTCTCCGCTGGAAACGAGCTGGGCTTCTGAACGAATTCATCCTGCTGGGACGCGAGGAAGAGGTGAACAGGGGGTCTGGTACGTTTTCCAGGCTGTCAAAGAGACCGGGCAGTTGTAGGCCACCCTCACCGTAGCCGCTGTCGCAGAATAGAAGCTCCTCCTCGTTGGTTCCGCCAAGGCCGGAGTCCCGATGACGAGTTGTGATGAACGAATCTGCGTCGACGTCGTCGTCCGAAGACAAGTAATCGTCAATGTTAAAGCCATTGACGGGTGCTGCCGCCGCTCGAGGTGAGGGTATGGCACTCCTCAAGGCAGTGGGGAATAGGTTCTGCTCGCAGTGTCCGCTATGAAGCGAACTGCGGCTGTCGTTCATAAAGGAAGACATCGTTGCCAAATCGACGGACGTCGTAGCCGTATGCCGAGAATGTGGCCGCGCGAATGAGCTGGAGCTCGACATCGTAGGTGTTGCTGAGGAAATCGACCAATGGCGAAGGCTGCTTGTGCGGATGGGAACATGCTCGTAGACCTCATCGAGCCTGGTCGTCCCGAACGGGGATGCCTGGCCCCGAATTCTTTCGTCTTGGCTTTCACGCCACGAGGGGCCACTTCTCATCACATCTACCAAAGAAAAGATGTCAGCCGGTTATGTCAAGAAAAGGCCACAGAAGACGATAGAAATCGACGGTAAACACTAACGAGGTGAAGGCGCCGGCGAGGACACGTCCGCAGAATCAACAAAGCTCTCAACCTCAACCTGGCCGACCGGCCCTCTTGTGCTGCTCCCTCCATCAAGCTTGACATCCCGCAACCACTCGGCTTGGTGGGAGGATGTGCCTGTCGCGGACAGTGCGTGCCGTTTAAAGGGTGATTTCGGGGTTGGGGAGGAGGTGGGATTGGCTACTGACCCTCCGCGGGATGGCGGCCTCACCGCTTGATACGTCTCGCCTGTGGGGTTGCCAGAAGTCTTCGGGCGCTGCTGGACCGGCAATGAGTAATTGTGTTTGACCACGTAAACCGGCTTCTGCAAAGTCTTGGGCGACAATGGTGACTCGCTTGCCGGCCGAGTGTATATGCCTAGCTCGTTGAGGGGGGCTTCACCGCTGGTAGTTGATCGTCTTTCCTGCCTTCTGGTGCTGGGCGAGATGGATGAATCATTCGCCGCTCTGTGGAGGCTTAGCGGTCCTAGCGAGGGGGTGGTAGGAATGTAAGATCCTAGAGACTGCCTTCGCCGACCTCGGGCCGATTCTGGAACGTCTTCAATGATGGTCTCATGTCTGCGCGATCTCTCAGGCGAGAATATGGTAGTCTTGAATGGAATATGGCTGCCACTGGCCGAGGTCAGTGATCTCGTTCGAGCCTCGATGTCGAAGGAATCGTGGTGTCGGTGCGGCTTGAACGGCGATTCTTTGTCCGCGAACGGGAGCCTTGATACAGATGGCGCCGGCGCGCCGCCATCTTGCCGATCTCGAGGACTACCGTTGTTCGAAGCATAGAATGCTTGGACCTTCTCTGAAGTCAAATCCACG
This sequence comes from Colletotrichum sojae, assembly GCA_014235955.1. Lineage (NCBI taxonomy): Eukaryota > Fungi > Ascomycota > Sordariomycetes > Glomerellales > Glomerellaceae > Colletotrichum > Colletotrichum sojae. The sequence continues at coordinate 3,006 of WIGN01000494.1, forward strand.
CCGTTCTCACCGATGTTCCTGTCAGCAACGTCCTCGCCATAGTCTCGAACTCCGGCTGCCTTGACGCGGTTTCGGAACCCGGATGGCTTGATCTCGGACTGAGCATCCAGAATATCGACGAAGCATCTAAGATTTGAGCTAGTGCTCTGAACAGAGAAATGGCGAGCATGTGCAAAAGGTGCGGTCGGCGGGCGGAACGGCTCACCCTCGAAGGGGACCGCTGGTGATTGGCTTCCTCGCCCCGGGACAGGGGAACCGGTTGACGTCACTGATCCGACCCGTGGTTTCCGAAACGACAACGGAGGACCTTTCAACGAGTCCCTCCTCCCTCGACTCGGTGGTGATGAGCTCGAACCGGCAAAGCCGGGAGCAGAGCTGGGGCGTTCAATACTGCTGGCGTCGCGGAATCGTGGTACTGGCGGAGCGGGTGCAGAGACTTCGGAGCCGGCAAATAGAGATAGGTTTGTCTCGCTCATCTTGTGATGAGATCGTTGAAGGTCCTCGAAGACATTGGTCGGGCCATTCCCGGCAACCGGGTAGGTTCCTGAGGCTGTGAGCTTGGGTTCACGCAAGTTGGTTTGGGAACCAAGACCATACCTAGCAGAGGTGGTAGGGAAGCGGTCGTGGCATCGTATGCCTGCGCCTTGATATCGCTGGTCGACTTTTCTGAGGACTTCTTGGACGAGAAGAATTTCAAGAGGCCCATTGTCACGATCGGCAGCCAGCCATGTGGCGGTCCGCGTGAAGGCAGCTAAGCCGACTGGTCGGTGTAAGAGGGGTGAGTGAAGGACGAATTGGAGTCGCGATTGACAACGTTGGAAGTCGAAGTTGAGCTGGAAGATCGGGTTACCAAGAGATAGGAACTCGTCTGGTCCACACAGGCGGGAACGAGAGATACCGGGATGGGAAGAATGGGAAGAGGGCGAAAGCTCGTGTAAGCCGGGGGAGGGGGACCAGGGAGTCTAAAAGTTGGGCGGACGGGCAGGATAGCGTCAGATCCCGGCCAGGCCAGAAAAAAAAAAAAAAAAGGAGGACAATGCGACGCGACGAGTCGTGTGAGGGTGCTAAGGCTGAAGTGCATACATGATGGAACGGAGCGAGCGAGCAGATAGAGAAGACGCTAGAGCAACTGTTGGACCGGGTTGATGGCTTCGTGCATCCAGGGTACCCGAGCGTGGCTGCTCCAGGTTACATGGGGTCGCACTCCTCACCTCTCTCCATCCAAGCCAAGCTAGGGGATCAGACGGTCTCCGAGAGGCGGGAGAGCATTTCCAGCACGCACGGAGAAGAAGACTAATACACGGCAGAGTTGGCCAAGCGTTTGCTTGCCATGCACTCAGAGTTTCTGCATGTGCCTGCTGTGACCCGATGCCCAGAGTCAGACAGCTGTGCCTAGCTTGCTTGTCGGGGGTTTAGATGAGACCTCCATTGCCAGCTGACGTCAAGCCATTGGCCTCAACCGACTTGAATACGTATGCAACCCGTGCCCGGGGGTTCGTTTCCAGAGCCGTGGCCAAGTAGAACAAGCCCAGCACACCCAAGGCCAGCCGCTGGCCGAGTCTTCCGTTTGTGTTTGTAGGACGAAGGCAACGGGCCGCCGTTGGATACGTGCCAGTAGCAGTGGCGAAGCCAGTCAAAATCCGGATTGGCGCAGCCTCGACAAGACTTGTTGCTCGGACGAAATGAGCCATCAGAGTTTCGAAAACCGGTAAGCAAACGGGCAGAGGGTTGGATGGGATGGAACGTCAATGGGACGGATGGGATGGTCCGCGGCCCGTGCGACAGTGACAACAAAGGGTTGGTAGGAAGAAACAGTATCGCTGCCTATCTGCTCATAGTTAGATGGTTGGCTTCCCAGTTCTTCGTTAGCACGTCTGGGGGCTTCTTGCCGGCATTCTGCTGTGGAGGGGGTCACCTCGATAGAGTTCCGCCGTGCTGCGGTGGGGATCCTCGTCGTCAACGCCATCTGTGCCTCTTCCATGACGAACAGCCCGAGAGACCAGGCTTGCAGGTGCCAAGTCAGACAGCATCCGAAGCGCGCTCAGCCGAGACCCCTGTGTCCGTCGCCCTGCATCAGAGAGATTCGAATCATCGAACCAAAAAAACAATAGCCGTCGCAAAAAGCAAACGAGCAATGTGGTCTCGTCTCTGCCCCCCGGAGAGATGAGCGTGTGCGTGTCGCCATAGCGAAGGGGTGGTGCGGCAGCCGGCCGGGTCAGGGGTGCATCGCTGTCGTAATTTAGTGCAGCTTCGGAGAAAAAAGCAATCGAACAGGGATGGAAAGAAGCCCATTTGCCAGCTTCTTTTATTGGCAGCGCCAGGTGACCAGCGTCGAGACTAGCAAGTTAGCGCATCCCAGGAACAAAGTCGAAGAAGGCCATGTTGAATCTGAGGCACCATCGGCTGGTAGCGCACATAGTACGTGTTAATATGATCTTGTCTCAGTGGGCTTGATCGTATGGGCTGAGAAGACGGGTATCTGGGGAGGCTGCCGTTGGTTCTTTGTGTGTTTGAAGCTCCCGATCTCGGGTAGGCCGCAGGAACGCATCTCTGCCGCCAGGGGGTGGGCGTCGAGAGGTGCACTAGGCAAGCTGGGAAAAACCGTAAAATAGCAAATCGAACCATGTTGACGACAGCTATCATGGTGTGGTATCTCTCCGCTCGTCGGGTCGAGGCGCTAGCAGCCGTGTCCTGACTCCTTCCACGCCGAACTTGATTGTATCCTGTGCCCCATTGTAAGCTTCCTGGGGAAGGGAAACCCCTGCATCTGCCGCGGGTGGGCTCAACACCTCTGATCCTGGCGATTGGAGGCGGCGGATCGACCAGGGATTTGCCCTTGTTGTCCCGTGTGTGTGTGTGTGGTGGACGACGGGCGATCACTGTAGTGCAACTGATGAGCGCGCCCATAGTCAATTGAATTGAATACTTGGCCGGGGTCGAGCAAGGCAATGATTGTGTTGATTCTTCGAAACGAGACGAGACGTGACAATGGTGCGGACAAGATCCTCGCAGGTCAATTGACAGACAATGATGCAGTCCCTACTCTTTCTCTCTCTGTCCGTATCCGTAATCTCACGGACGGTGTGCTTGACGGCAGCTCTCTTGGCCTCGGTGCGGCGTGTCACTGGCCCATCCCAGCTAAGTGGACAGAAGACGAGACCGAGCCCCCAAATAGACTCGTGCCCGATGGCGGAAGCTGTGTGATGTTTTGCAGCGTTGGTTTGGCACGACGGAGCTGGTGCAACTTGATGGGAGATTGATCCGAGGTCGTCGTGTTTGGGGTTGGGGGTTTGATTGGAGCCTACCTAGGGAGGTACTAGAGACGGGAAGTCCAGAAAGTCGCGTTCAGCGTTCGGATGATTTGGGTGCTTAGTCATCGTTCCTTTAGTGCGCGGTGTGTACCTTCCCCCATAGCAGCTGCCTCCCTCACTTCCTTCCTTCTTTGGCAACAGTGGTATTGGTAGGTTGCTCCCTCGCATGCAACAGCAGTGCCGCCGGATGTCTTTGCAATTTCTCAAGAATCATTGCCTCATGATTGAGAAGCTAAACGAAGAAATTTGCTGGCCAGCCAACGGATATTGCGAGACGCCTCCTCTTGCGGCCGAATACAGGTCCGTCGACGGGCTGCATGCGCATCCCGTTACGGCAAAGGCGACACATCACTTTTCCCATCGGAATCGATCCCGCAAAGCTGTCTGGCTGGACAAACGAGCAAAATTTTCACCCTCCTTTTCAGACGCCTTTTCAGGTGCCGCCATCTCTGCCAGCCGTCTACCTCAACCTGGAAACGCCTCAACTCAGGGGGCTCTCCTCAGGTCGTGGCTGGTGATGGCCAAGTTGGTGGTTAGCTCACCAGTCGCAGACAAGCCCCTCAGCGTTGCACCCAACGATCCAGCTAATATGTTAGCGGCGATCAGCCACCACGTGGAACACCGTCGTCTGTTTGGCTTTATCCGAACTGTTGCTTACCTGTTGTTAGTGCATGATTATTACCTAGCATCGTTCCGTTCTGGAGCCCCCTGACCGCCGTCTCGGCTCTCCCGGCTTGGATCTTGGCTCCATGTCGATGTGGTCTTATCGTGCGATCCCCTACGGACGAAAATCACCCCTCGGGCGGGGTGCGCGGGGCATCGTCGTTGCTTTTGCCGGCCAGATCTACATCACCTCCTCTTTACTTCTTTCTCACAGAGAAGGATTCTAGGCCAAGTGGCGAGGAAGATGTGGAAAAGAGCCACCCAGGCAGCCAGGCCCAATCCTCCTCCATTTTGGGATCGCAGACGAAGCGAGTGTTCAAAAACGGAAACGTGGGCCACACGTCAACGCGCCGGCACCTCCGTTTATGCCATTACGGGTGAAGCTTTTCAAGGCAGTCCGCAGTGAAGCCCTCAACCCTTTCGCCGGGCGCCGCTCGGACCGCGCCCCGAGCTCCCACGGCGTCCAAACGTCGAACGCTGCAGCGTCCGAGCGGACATGTCAAACTGCAGAGGACTCCGCCATCCGCTCTCAGGCTGGCGGAGGGGCTTCTTGGTTCCCGCAGCGTCGAAGGGGGGAAACAAGCCTCCAAGCCGAGACAGGTCTGACAGTGCCCATCCCGCGATACGACGGTCCGGGCATCCTGGTCTTTGGCCCGTTGAAGGATGCTGAACGACATCTCAGGGAAGTCTCGTGAGCATCTCCAAAGAGCGCAGAGAGCAGACTCTGTGCGGGAGTTCCAGCCGCAGACGTGTCGTGGCGCCGCCTCGTATGTGACGGTCCCGCTGCCACTCAGCCTTGGGACCAAATCACTGGACACGGGGAATCTCAAAATGTCTTCAGGGGGTTTCCTTCTGCAAAAGGACATTGGCTGCCTGGAGGGACGCCATCGCGCCGCCTGCCACCGGTCTGCACCTTCCCCAGAACCTGTCCAAATAGTCCATCTCAAGTTGGGCTTGTGTCGGGGGCGTCCACGTGTGTCTGACCCACTGCGTTGGGAGAATACCTACTTACCTACTTAGGTACCTTACCTACCTAGTTGACGGGATACTGGATGATTCCACGCCTGCTCATCCTGCATATTACCACATGGGAATGAATGTCTGATAGAGTGTTTGTTGGCGCGTGTTTCGGTTTACGCTCAGTTCCATGCGTTCATCAAGGCGAGTCCTGCGCTTACTCAAACTGCAGTCAGACGCCGTGACAGAAGAGTGACAAGACGACTGCAATACTATGCGTGTTGGATTAAAGGCGAGAGAGCATGAAGACGAAAGAACGTGATGGAAATCATCTCCAATGAGAAGGATCAGCTGGGGTCTGCCTGAGCGGCTGTAGCCTGAACCGGTCTTTCCTCAGGAAGTCCGAAGGCGTTCTTTTCTCCCACGGAAAGTACGCCGTTGATGCATGGAGGCTCTTTCCGTAATCTCACGATGCTGCCAGTTGTCTGACAGTTAAACCATTGGCAATGGTCGCCAAGATTCGTCGACGGAAGGAAGGCACTTGCCAACTTAACTTGCACCGGTTTCACATGGCTCTGACTAATGTAGTAATCTTTTCCTTGGACCTTTGGTAGGCGCTCATGCTTGTATCACACGCCCTCGACTTCCACGTGGAAGCTCCCATAGTTTGCCAAATCAAAACTCGCTCGTTGCACACCTCAAAACAGATGTTCCCCGTCCTTGAGTAGCGTCACCCAGAACCCCCTAAGTCGATTCTTTTATACACGAGACCAATTTTACCGGATATCCAGTATTTCCCAGGTATTGACACAACCACCGCAACCATGTCCATACCCCAGGGTTCCGGAGAGACGCCTACCAGTCGGGACGGGGAGCAGGACTAGGTGTCCACAATGACAGAACAAGGCGCCGCTCTCACAACCGACAAGAAAGGAAAGTCAACTACCTCTCAACAAGCCAGCAGCCCAAACAATCCGTTCGGGTACTCCCAGCCGCCTTCCAATAACACGCAGGAGGGGCGGCGGCCGTCAGAGTACGAGTTGAGCGAGAGGGAGATACGTCACATAAAACCCTCTGGGGGTGCTTTCTGTGACTGGCCTTTCGACCTGGATAGGGACGATATCATGTTCACGGTAAGGAATACCACGTCCATGGAGCACGATAACTCTGCCCCGCACCCGTCCCAGCCTGGGCTCGCAGACACCCATCGAAGATCCAAGACCCAGTTCAAGGAGATCTCTAGAGAAGGCCAGTCGGACTCGGAAGAAGCTATTGATTTGGACACGCCATCTCGACCGCGCAGACGCTCTTCGACCCAAGCCACCGACATCGGACAAGGGGACGCAACGTCGCCCATGCAGCAGCATACGGCCCCTCCGGCACAGCAAGAGACTCGACCCTTCAAAGGATATCTCGTCAGGAGTTTGTATCCTGGCTTTCACTAAATCGTGGACGTTGGATCTGACAACATCACCAGGCCAGGAGAAACATTCCTCCCAAACCCCCGAAATAAGCCCAAGCGCATTCGACTTTGAGCCTCGGGAGCCGCCATCCACTCCGAGAGAAAAGACCAAAGACGAGAAAGCCAAAGATGAGGGACAGAAGGCGGGCGCGAAGATGTGGCAGAAACCCGAACCGAGAAGCAATTCGCCCCGGCTTTGGGAGTCACGCGACCAATAGATGGCAGATGGGGTATCACTGGTCCCTGTGGCGTGAATGATGATGGAGTTCCCAGATATTTCGAGTAGTAGCCTTCCCTAAGAGTATTCACAAGACAAAAGATACCTATTCACCTTCAAGGACAAATGCTTGTTGCTTTTTGACCCATCGATGACCAACCCAAACGCCGCATTTTCTTTCTGCCATTATTTAGCCCATCATTATCATTACCATCTACCTCAATCCAGAGATCCGGCGAGCGCAACAGCGCTGAACCGCAGGTCCGCGCCCTCCCTCTCGAGGAATTTGAGCGGCCCCCAGGTCAGTGCCTTCTCGCTCAGCACGTCCTCTCCCTCCTCGAGCTGGCCCCTCGCGAGGGGTCCCTTGCGGCGGCCGTCGAGCTCCCAGAGGGTCCCGTCGTCGCCGCGCACGAAGCAGACGTAGTGCAGGTCCACGTCGTCCTGCGCCTGCGGGGCCTCGGTGGCGCCCTGCGACGCGGCCTCGCGGTGGGCCGTGGCCAGGGCGGGCGTCTGCTCGAGGAGGCGGGCGCGGGCGGCTGGGTCGAGGGGGACTGCTTTTTCGAGGAGCGTGTCTAGGTCGGAGGCTTTCTCTGCGTGGCGACAAAAGTCAGCAAGTCTTTGGTTTTCCGCGAGGGTTGGAAAGGAAGAGAGGCTCGACGTACGGATGTACTCCCTAGCAGGCCCGTTCGCGACGGCGTGCAGAAGGCCCATCAGCCCGCACGCGTTGCGGATGGTCTGCCGGAACCACACGACGGGCTCGTTGTCGCCCTTTCCGGCGTACTCGTCGAGCAGAGAGTCCTCGGCGAGACGGTGGCTCTCGTAGGCGGCGCTGACGGGGAAGACGAGCAGGACGGCGAGGGCGGGGCGGGGCACGAAGGAGAGCATGTCCGGGTCGGTGAGGGAGAAGACGTCGTGCACGGAGAGGGCGGGCGAGAGGCCCAGCTTGTGGAGGAGGGAGGTCATGAGCTCCGGGTTCGCCTCGAGGGGGATGAAGGCCGGGGCCGAGGTTGGGGGGTCCGGGTTCGTGGAGGACATGGCGGTGGTGTGTTCTGTTCGTTTTCTGGGTGCTGGTATGGAAGGGAGTGATCGGTGAGTTTGGTTTGCGTGGGTGTGTTGGCTTTAAGAGTTGGAAGTTGGAAGCTGGCAGTTGGAGGTTTGGGGGTTCTGGGCGACAGTGAAGGGCGGGAGCTGTTTGCCCCTCCTCACGTCACCCCTCGGATGGTGGGGTCGGTGTGAGGTAACGCCCTGAGCTCCAATGCGGGGTGGCTAGAGCTTGGGGCCCAAACGGGTTGACAGTGAATCCTCCACAGGGGACATTTAACACAAACCGCCCGGTAGAGGATATTGAACGTTGACTTTTCCAGATGCTGGGGCATACCGATGATTCATTACCGAAGATTTTGGTCAGGTACTCGTTTTTCATGAAGAAGAGACACGGCTTTTGATAGCCCCTAGTCTAGAGCGTCGCTTTTTTAACACTCTCTACACTACGATGATTTAACTACATATTGTTACATATTGTTTTTGAGAAGCCTTCCCCCCTTCATCCAGTCCTGCGCCGCCGAATGCTCTATCAACATGTCCCTATCGTCCGTCCACATTGTGGGGTTTTAAATGGTTTTACAAAAATGATTACAGTTTCAAACCTGGGCGTCGGCCCGAGAACTTAGCCGCTCTGGTTTCCGGCCACCGGCTCGCTCGGCTTCTCCTCTGGGCTGATCTCCTCCGGTTTGAAGGTCTCCGCGGGCTCTTCCGTGACGGGCTTCTCGGCGACCTCCTCGAGCTCGCTCGGCTCGGCGACCAACGGCTCCTCGTTCACCGGGATGTCCCACTTCGCCACGTCCTCATCGACCTCGGCTTCACCGGCCTCGTCCTCTTCCACCATGCCTTCGTCGAGCTCGTTCTGGACCTCCTCCTTGAGCTTGAGCTGCCCGCGCTGGCGCTCGCGCAGCTGCTGGTGGGCGTCAGCCCTGAAGACGGTGTTGGTCGCCAGGTAGTGGGCAATCTTCTCCTCGACGAAGTCCTTGATGTGGAATGCCAGCGTCTGGCTGACGAAGATGCTCGGGAAGCGATAGCTCACCCACAGGTACAGCGTGATGGCCTGGTGCAGCCCCTCGATGGCGAGGAGGTACTTGCGGCCCTGGCCCAAGAAGTCCTCGGGGCTCGCGTCGAGGAGCTCGAGGTTGATGGACTTCATGTCGTACAAGGCGCCGTTGCGCCGCACCGAGATGGCCTTGCCCATCTCCCGGATGATCTCGCGCATGCCCGGGAGGCGCATGGACGCGGGCGCGTTGAGGACGGTGAGACGCTCCTGGATCGACATGGGGAACTCCTGGATCGCGTCGGCGACCTCCAGGGCGCTGTCCGGGACGTGGACGTTGAAGCGCTCCGAGATGGGCGCCTGCTCGCGAAGGCGGAGCATGATGAAGCTCAGGGGGGTGTCGGGGGGGAAGTACTCGGCGAACTGCTCGGTTATGAATGCCGGGGGGTGGATGCAGGCGACTTCGAGGGGCTCAATCTCTTTCTGGAAGGCTGCCGTGATGGGCGCCAGATCTCCATGGTCCAGAGTCGTAACGTAGCCTATCTTCTTCTCCGGAACAGCGGGAGCCGTTGCTTCGGGGGAGTCGGCGTCCGTCGCTGCCTGCCTTGCCGACTTGTAACGGCCGGCCCTGCCACCGATCTGCTTGATCTCCGACGTGTTCAGCGTACGGAACTGCGTGCCGTCGTGCTTGCTTGACGTCTCAAAGATGACACGCTTGATTTCCAGGTTCAGGCCCATGCCTATGGCATCGCTGGCCACGAGGAAGTCGTAGTCGTTGTCCGGATCGTTGAAAAGGTTGGCCTGTTGGGCACGGGTTTCGGGCGGCAGGGAGCCGTACACAATGGCACAGCGGCGGCCGGTTGCATCCTCGATCGCCCTTTTGAGACCGTGAAGGTGAACACGTGTGAAAGCCACGACCGCATCGCCCTTCTCGAGCTTCGTCAGGTCGTTGTCGAGGCTCTCCTTCATCACGGCCAGGGGACTCAGTCTCTGGTATCGGTGCACGATGCACTTCTCACCGATGCTTGCGCAAATCGACTTTATGAGGCCGACGACACGCTCCTCGCCACACAAGTGAACCTCCTTCGCCATGACACCCAAGAGAGCCTGCGTCCATGCCCACCCTCGCTCCTTGTCTCCGATCATCTGAATCTCGTCCAAGACCGCGACGTCCACCATCCGGTTCAGTGGCGTCATCTCAACCGTGCAACTGATGAAGAAGTTGTCCTCACCCTCCGGAATGCGCTGTTCCTCGCCCGTAATCATGGCACAGGGCTTTCCCTTGTCTGTGAACCGCGTGTAGATCTCGTGGGCTAGCAGACGCAAGGGCCCTCCGTAGATGCCCGTCTTCGCATTCTCCAGCGCCTTCAGCGCCCGGTAAGTCTTTCCAGAATTCGTCGGTCCGACGTGGAGATGTATCGTACGCTGCATCGCGCGCGTGGCCGGGTACCACTCCATCGGGTACCGCAAGTCGGCCAGCTTCTTCTGCCGTGGGCTCGTCCTGGCCAGCTTCTCGCGCAGCATGAAGCTCTGGAAGCTGTATTTCAGCTCTTGCGTCAGACCCTTGACGTCTCCTCGGATGAAGGCGTTGCGCAGGCTCCAGAACAGCGGGTTTCCACTGCGCAGGGTGGCGCCCCTATTCGCCATGTCTATAGATCTTTGGATTGCTTCGCGAAAGAGCTGGATCTCGGAGCTGCGTGCGTGTTCGGTCGTGACTCCAAAGTTGCGGTATTGCAAGTTGTCTTCTGACCACTCGCCCATAGATGCCAGGACGGCATTAAACTGGGAAAATATCATGCCCTTGAAGATTTCGTACTTCTTTTTATTGGGGGGGTTAAAATTCGGCTTCATGTGATGGTTGGGTTTTCTGAGACTCGGGCTCGACCTCTAGAGTCTCGTCAGCAATTGTCTCCAAATATACATGTATAGGCAGTCCGGATGCGCTACTTACCTGCAAGGCAACCGGACGAGATGTCGAGAAGCCATGGCTCGGAGCCGCGCGACTGCGTGTCGCGCAAAACGTTGTGGTTCGTAGCAAAGCTCGTCTCATGGTGGGCTATGTGCTGACCAGAAAATCATGGCAGGCGACATGCAAAGGGCATGTCGCTATTTTGAAAAGAGACTTTGTTTGTCTACTCGTGGTCAGACGGAAGGGAAGGAGGGAATCGCTGCTAAGTATGTGGAATTGCCCACCTTTTGCCTCCCCGTCAAAAGCTCTGAACCCGCGTCGACTTCGAGATGGAAATTTTGGGACCGATAAAGATAAGCCGACCCCTGTTGGCCGCTTCTTATCGATAAGCCTTCCCATTCGCCCTGGGTTGATGAAGGTGGGTCGCCCCACTCCGGCTTAGCGCCTCCGTCTCCGATTGACCGTCGTCATCACGCATTCCCTCCGACGCTGCACTCTGCGACAGCGCCTGTCACTTCGCAACGCCCGACTCCTTCGCTGACCTACCTACGCATCTCGTCGTCGCATCCGAATACCGCTGCCTGCTGGGACTTTCAAAGGCAGATACTTATACACCATCGCACCTCGATAGAACCAGAAGATAGGCTCTTTGGATCCTCCGGGTCGCACCGTCTCAATCGCCATGGCCTCCTCCTCGACAACCCTCACTCCTTTGCTCTAGTACGTCGGCGACGAACCATTTCAGCGCTTTTCATTCTGGAGAAAGCCATCGCAGACTGACTGACCGAAATCTTCGTACAGCTCATGCATAGCGCACAACAACACCATCCTGAGCGAGTGCACGACATCGGCGTCGTCGCAAACGTCCTCTCTCGCCTCCCTCATCCTCCCCAAGATCGAGCACAACAGCCCACAGAAGCTGACCTACACCCACGGCTCGCACCACATCCACTACATTGCCGAGGCGCCCTCCGACCACCCAGGCCACCCCTCCGCGGGCGGCCTCACCTTCCTCGTCATCGCCGACGCCTCCCTCGGCCGCCGCATCCCCTTCGGCTTCCTCTTCGAGATCCGCCGACGCTTCTTCGAGCAGTTCCCCGCCGAGTCGACCGACTACTCGGAGCTCCCCAACTACGGCGCCGCGAGCTACAATGGCCAGCTGAAGAAGTTCATGGTCGACTACGGCACCACGACCGGCGGCAAGGACGACGCGATCTCCAACGTGCAGCGCGAGATCGACGATGTCAGGGGCATCATGACGCGCAACATCGAGGGCCTGCTCGAGCGCGGCGAGCGCATCGACCTGCTCGTCGACAAAACGGACCGCCTCGGCGGCAGCGCCCGCGAGTTCCGCGTCCGCAGCCGCGGGCTCAAGAGGAAGATGTGGTGGAAGAACGTCAAGCTCATGGCCCTCCTCGCGCTCGTCGTCATCCTGATCGTCATGGCGATCGTGATTGCCGTCAAGAACTAAGGTGGACGGTGTGCTGCCGAGTGTACGAGCGGGGTTGTGGCGCAGCGGGTGTCTTTGTTTCGATGGTGTAGATTCTATCTCCAGATTGGGCAACAGGGTTGAATGGCGAACGGGAATAGTTACTTATTTCTTTTTTTGGGAAGCAAAACAGGGAGGCTCTAATTTTCGTTGTTGACGACCTCATTGGGGCCTTCTCCCCTTGGTTACATACCTCCTACGACTGTCGCTTGTGGCTTGCGGACCACATTCGAATACAAATGATCGTTATACCTCTTTACATGTGGTGCATATGTGATGAACCCAAAGAACTCCGGGGCACTTGACCTGACCTCGAACCGCAGCCCGACACTTACACCTGGAGTGTTGGCTTGGTCATTGTCTAGCTGCTCTAGCCCACGCGTTTCAAGTCGATAACGCAATGAAGACACGGAAGCAATTTCGTGAAAAATAATGTGCTCTTCTCTACACCAATAACTTTGAATTATCCGGTATCTAGGTGAATGTTTCAAGAAACGTAGAACATTGATCGATTCAACATTGGGAACAAACCAGGTATCCGTAAGAAGGTAACGCTGAGTGAGAAAACCATCAAGCCAACAAATACATGACCACAGACCTCCGGTCAATCGTACGTTGCAGTCTACTCCAAAATCCACGCCAATCCTCCACCTCGTCGTCCCTTGCCCATGTCCTGGCTCACTGTGTCAATTGGTGCCTGTTCGTCGCCAACCCCCAGCAGCCTTAACTCACAAGTACTGAGTCTTTGACCACCCCTTCGGATGCCAGGAAGCTCTCGATGGTGTGAGATGGGAACAGCCTGGGTGTGTGCGTCTCACAGCTTCGGCGCCGAGCTCCCGTCGGCCCTCCGCCCGTCCTGGTAAACGTAGCCGTGAGCGACGGGGCTCGACCCCATGCCCGCGCTCAGCACCAGCGGCGGCCTCCGGAGCTTCTCGGTGAAGAATACCGGGTGGCGGATGGACGCGTTGTGCTGCTGCGCGGCCTCGGCGTGTCGTTCCCATGCTGCCTGGAGCTGTGGCGGCGGCGGCAGCGGTGGCCTAGGCATTGTTGGGGCGTGATTCGTCATTATCGGTGGTGCCGCCCCCTTTTTTGTGACCCAGTGAAAGCCGACGTGGCCTGGCCCAGGCGAGACGAGGATGTTGATACTCGACTCGGGATTTGTCGATGAACGGCGATGCGGCGGACTTGTTGATGAGCTACTGTCGTCATCTTCGATGTTGCGGGGAAAGCTTGCGACTCGGGCCCCCTGGTAACGGCACTTTGCTGTGGTGGAGAGGGGCCGCCCCGGATTTGGAGTAATTGCAACCGAGGCACGTTGTTGGAGCTATTGCAACCACTCGACAAGCACGCGGACAGAAGATGAGCGCCGCAAGTTTCAATTAGGTAGTTTTATAATGCTTTTTGCTTTTGATTTCCCCATTTTACGCCTTTAAATGACCACCATCACGTGTCCTTCTTCGTCTTCTTCTTGCCCTTGGACTTCTGCGCCTCCTTGCCCTTCTTGATGGCGTTGACCAGGGACTCGACCTCCTTGGCCTTCTCGGCCTCCTTCACCTGCTTGGCCTTCTCCTCCGCCGCCTTCTTCTGCCGCGCCCTGACGAGCGCCTGCTCCTTCTCCGTCTTCTCGATGAGCTTGTCGCTCTCCTGCCACAGCTTCTTGGCCACCTCCTCGTCCTGCACGTCTCGGCGCGCAAAGTCGACCTCGCGGCACTCCTTGATGAACCTCCCGCCCTTGCCGCGGCCGAGGCCGGGCTCCATGGCCGCGAACAGGATGGACTGCGCGCCCTGGTCGGGGCTCTTGAGCAGCAGCCACGGCACGAAGTAGGCAGCCAGGTAGACGAACAGACCCCACAGCGAGCCGCGCGTCAGCCAGCGGCGCATGCCCGGCGTGCGCGAGTACCCTGGGTCGACGAAGACCACGCGCGAGTTCATGGGCAGCTCGTCGGGGCGCTTGTACGCGTCGAGGTGCTTCTGGAACGCCTGGCCGAAGACCATGAGGGCGAGCTTGCTCCGCTTGTAAGCCTTGCCGGGCGACCAGCTCTTCTTGCTCAGGGCCTCGCTCAGGGGCGGCGAGCCGATGTAGGACGGACACGTGGCGAAGATGATGCGCACGTCGCGGTCGAAGGGCTGCGCCTTGATGGCCGGGCTGAGGATGGAGAGCAGGTGGAAGTTGGCGAGGTAGTTGACCATCCACGTCTCCTCGACGCCCTCGGCGGTCTCGCGGCGCTTGTGCCCCGGGGGCGTGACCGTGGCGGCGCAGAGGATGATCATGTCGAGGCGGCGGGGCGGGGAGTTGTCGATCCACTTCGTGGCGAACTTGCGGATGCTGTGGAGGGAGGAGAGGTCGACCTGCTCGGCGAAGATGAGCTCGTTTCCCGTGCGCGAGCGTACGTCGCCGATGTACTCGACGAGGAAGGGGTCGGACACGGGGTTGTGCGTCAGTAGGACTATCTGCGCGCCGCGCCGGCCGAGCTCGAGGACGGTGCTGGCGCCGACGCCCGACGTGCCGCCCGTTATCATTATCACCCTGCCGTGCATGTCCCGCTCCGAGGGGTTGGTGGTGCCGGCGCTCCAGATCTTGACGAGCACGATGGCGGCGACCGTCGTGACCGTCTTGACGATGAACCACCAGTTGTTCGAGACCCAGGCCGGCGGGCCGACCTCGAAGACGAGGGAGAGGAAGTCGATGGGCATGCTGGGTGTTTCTTCGGGTGTGCTTCCTGTTATGCTTGGCTACCGGGCATCGCGGGAGGACTCGGGGATATCGTAGATCTCGAGTTGTATGGTGGTTCGCCGGCACAAACTTCTCTGGTGGGAAGCTGGCCGGAGCGTCGTGACGAGAGGCCACCGCAGCTTGCGTTTCTCGGTAGGAACCTTGGAAAAAGAAAAGTGGGATTTGCTTGATGTCCTCCGCCAGGGGTTGGCTCCGAATTGGCGAACAGGGGCAGGCCCGCCACTCTGCCGGGCGGCGGCGTTGGCGGCTCAAGGCGCTAAAAAGCGAGAATCTGCAGGGTGCCGGCGGCTTTGTTCAGGTGGCATTGCTGACGTAACCAAAGCCTGTAACCCTGGCTGCTGCCTGTGGAACTCTTCGCCTTGGATGATTCTCCATCATCGCCCTTTCATCTCACGAGATTACGACTACAACCCTGGGTTGCCTCTGGCTATTTGCGGAAGTGGCACTTGCTCTTGCGTGTACATACGTGATGACCGCGCAGATGCAGCGACCAGAAGACGTCGACGGCGAACATGACGACTACGACGACGTGCCGCTGCACCACAAGAGGCCGTTTGGCGCAGGCATCCAGCGGAAGCCCATCCAGTTTGTCAAGGCGTCCGACCCGGCTCTGAACACGGTCAAGCCGGAAAAGACTTCCAAGTCGGGCGCCTCGATAGGCGACTTTTACCTCAGTCTCGTTCTTCCCAGCGAGAAGAAGCCTGCGGAGGCGCCGTCAAAAGCGCAAGTATGCGCCGTCTGCGACCTGCCCGTCAGCGCAGGTGACGCCGTCAAGGAACTAGGCGAGGGGAGCAGCAGAGAGGGCGCGACGGCGAGGCAGAAGCACGAGGCCTCCATCGCGCATCAGGTATGCCTCACGCACTCCCATCCCCCGTCCGCGCTGGACCGGTCGCGGATGGGCTTGAACTACCTATCGTCGCACGGATGGGACCCGGATTCGCGGAAAGGTCTCGGTGCCGCGGGCCAGGGGATGCAGTATCCTCTCAAAACGAAGCCCAAGGAGAACAACCTCGGCCTGGGCTTGGAGATTCCGAAAGAGCTCAAGGGCAAGATCGAGAAGAAGAAGAAGCCTCAGACCATGGACGCGAAGCAGTGTCGTAAGAAGGCCGACGAGGACAAGAGAAAGGCTGAGAGGCTGAGGCAGATGTTTTACGGCAGCGAGGAAATGGATAGATACCTGGGCACCGGTTAATTGATGATGAGATACCCACTAGAATTACGATGCTAATGACCGAGGGCAGTTTGGGGGGGAAACAAGAGCATCTTGACTTTGACTGGATACAGAAAGAAGAGTTGATTGAAAAGTGGAATGAATCAGTTGGTTAACGGATCAATTTACCAAGTGAAGAACACCATTGCTAGATTGAAACGCAGGTTACGAAGCCTCTCTTGATTCTCATTAAGGCTCATTAGGGTGTAATTGGACGTCAAAACAGCCACGAGGACGGAGGGAAGTTCCGAAGTGGACAACCAACGGTTTCGTCCGCGTTCTTGCATGATCATCGAGCATAAAGTACGGCAAGAATCATGATCGGTAGCGGACCGTCTTGAAACGCACAGGGGGTTGTCGGGTCCAACAACCATCATCCATGTGTTGATAAGCATGCAGTAATGATATGTCTGCGAAGAAATAACCTACACCAAAGAAAAGAATCAACCTTTGCTTGCAAAATACACATGACCAGCAATGCGAAGTACCCAGGGAATAATATCATGCTACCTGTCACTTTGTACTCATGTCTGAGGTGTACTTGCATCGTGGAATACCTGGCAAGTACCTGGACTATAGCTGTTCTTCAGAGGGTATACCTGTTGGGTAAGGACCCAGGAGTGCAGAATGCAAAGGCGGTGACCTCATTTTGTCCTGCATTGGAGACCTACCGAAGGTGGGGGAATGCCGCTAGCCTCCCGTCAAGCATTAGGTACACTGCAGGTACTACCCACGGGAACTATGATGAGCTGCCTACCGCGTGTTTGTGTGGTTAGGTACATCGGTATAGGTCCCATTCAAGTACCTTCACATGTTTCCCTAGTGTGTGGTGGGGGAACTGTCCCCGCTCCAGTGTCCCTAGCACAGCGGCTGCGCACCTCACTCAATTTGAGGCGCCCTGAGCCGCCCTGACGGTGAGTGGATGGGATGGGTCAGGCGTCAGGCCAGCAGTGAGGTCGGTCACCCTATACCAATTGCCTGTCTCCATCCGCACCTTGTTGTTAATGAGAACCTTGCCCGCTTCTCTATACTACCTACTGCTGTCGCTGTCGTTGCTCTGTTCTGGCTTCTGCATTCGAGATGCAGAGGATCCGATCTGCTGTGCTACTCACCTCACCTCACCCACCACGCCGGCTTTACACTACCCTTCCCTACCAACCCAACCAGACCTGCACTGCCTTGTTCTTGCCCCGACGGCATTGCACCTAGCGCCGGACCTCACCTTGCTCCCCTGCTGCAACCTCAGACTCGTGGCCCGCGGAGCATTGAGAGTCCCACCGCTGCGACCGGCTCTCCCTCCATCTTGAAACCCCGCCAGATCAAAGGGCATACGACTCTCAAGTCCGACTACTCAGACTCAGACGCAAGCAGACGGCTGGCTCGAGACAGACCGACAGACCGTTAGAACCCCGCCTTCTCTGTGCCCGACTCCGACTCCGTCGCCGTGACGCTGTGCGGCCCCAGCCTTGCCCTCGCTCTCGAACCTCCGCATCTCTCTGCTCGACCCGGCCCCAGCGGCGCACTCACAGCCGCTTTGTCGCTTTGCACTCGGTGCAAGCCCAAGACGATCCGATCCGTCTTGTAGCAGCGGCAACCTCTCTTCTCACAGCGCAGCTCTCGACACGCCGCAGCTCACGCGGTGAGTTGCCACGATGGGCGTCTCTATGCTTCAGGAGCTTCACGACAGTAAGCTTCGCCTGCTCATCGACCTTCCTGAGCTCCCCGCCAGGCATGCTCAAATTCAGAAGCTGATCGCGTGAACAGTCATTGTCGACACTATCAAGAACATCACTCGAGGAGACGTAAGCTACCACCCTCTCCAGGCCGGCTCTTACAATTGTGCCGTCAAGACGACCCCAGCTAACGACGGTACTCGCAGTGGAAAGTTCTAGTTCTGGACGAAGACTCCAAGAGAATCATAGACAATGTCGTCAAGGAAGATGACATCCTCAACAACAACATCGCTAGTACGTCTGCCCCGAGCGCTGCCCTATCCTGCCAGCTTTGCGAGCCCCTCCCGGCCCTGACATCTGCCCGCAGACATCGAGCGTATCGAGGAGAAGAGGGACATGAACCCCGAGATGGACGCGATATACATCCTGTCTCCGAAAGAGAACATTGCAGAGATCCTCGTCAACGACTTCGAGCGACGGAGGTACAAGCAAGCATTCCTGGTGTGGACTGGCGTCCTGGAGCCCCGAGTCCGCCACATGATTGACAATTGCGCGGCCGCCAAGCAACGTATCGCTGGCTTCGAGACCCTCTCGATTGACTTCTACCCGCGCGAGTCGCATCTCGTCACCTTCCGAGACCCTTGGAGCTTCCCAGTCCTGTACCACCCCGGCTGTAACAACCTTGTCGCGAAGCACATGAAGATTCTCGCCGATAAGGTATGTTGATTGACCATCGACGAGCTGTACTTGTTGCTCACGGTTGTTTTCCAGATCACTGGTGTCTGTGTCACGTTGGGCGAGTACCCGAAGGTCCGCTACTACAGACCCAGAAATCCGACGCACGAAGCCAGCGTCCTCTGCGCCCACCTTGCCCGCTTTGTTCAGGAAGGCCTGGACGAGTATGCGCAATGGAACCAGAACTTCCCACCACAGTCGTCGAGGCCGACGGGAACGCTCATCATCACCGACCGATCGATGGACTTGGTTGCTCCGTTTGTTCACGAGTTCACCTACCAGGCAATGGTCCACGACCTTCTGCCGATCAAGGACGGCGACAAGGTTACCTACCACGTCGTCACGAACGAGGGAACGCCTGAGGCAGAGGAGCAGGACATGGAACTATGCGACAAAGACTCCGTTTGGGTGGACAACCGACACCGGCATATGAGCGATACGATTGAGAAGCTCCAGGGAGACTTTAGGAAGTTCCTGGAGGCAAACCCGCACTTTGTTAACGAGGAATCGGACACCACAAATCTGAACTCGATCAGGGACATGCTGGCTGGCTTGCCCCAGTTCCAGGAAATGAAGCAGGCCTACTCACTGCACTTGTCAATGGCCCAAGAGGCCATGAATGTTTTCCAGCGCAACAATCTGCCAGACATCGCCTCTGTCGAGCAATGTCTCGCGACGGGCCTGGACGAGAACTTCAAGAAGCCGAAAAACATTTTGGACCAGGTGGTCCGACTCCTGGACGACGACGCCGTCATGCTGCAAGACCGCCTACGGCTGATCATACTTTACGTCATGTACCGGGAAGGCGTGATCATGGAGGATATCAACCGGCTGCTGGCGCACTCGGGCTTGCCTCCCAAGGAAGCCGAGACTCTGGCGAACCTCCAACAGCTGGGCGCGCGCGCCGTCCACGCACTCAAGGAACCCCGGCAACCTCAGCAGCCCCTGTTCCAGAAGAACACAAAACCCGCAGAGGCCAGCGAAGAGTACAGCCTGTCTCGCTTCGAGACGGCGATGCAGACCATGCTGGAAGAGCTCAGCCGAGGCACCCTAGACCAAACCACGTTCCCATACGTCAAGCCGCCGCTGGACCCCAACGAGGATCTCTTGGCTTCGCAGCAGGGTTCGCTCCGCGCCGGCAGACCAAACTGGGCTGCAGCAGGCCGCCGACCCCCAGAAAACCGGCAACGCTTCATCGTGTTCATGGCAGGCGGGGCAACATACAGCGAGAGCCGCGCCTGCTACGATGTTTCCGCCCGCCAAGGCAAGGACATCTTCCTGGCCACGAGCCACATGCTGACCCCGTCGCTCTTCGTCCGCCAAGTAGGCGATCTGAGCAAGGACAAGCGCGGGCTCGACATCCCCATGGAGCGACCTAAACCCCTCGCTCCGGCTTGGGTCTACGAGCGCCCTGCTCCCCCGCCAAACCCCATGGCCAATAGGCCCAGCCCGGGAATGACACCGCCTCAAGGAGGCATGCCAGGCGGCCGCAGACCACCCCCACAAGGCGGTCTTCCACAACGCCCCGTGGCACCGCCAACAGCTCAGATGAGCAGTATGAGCCTCAACGCGGGCCCGGCCATGCCTAACGGCGGCGGCTCCCCAGCACCCTCCGAAAGCAGTGGGAAGCTGCACAAGTCAGAGAAGGACAAGAAGCGCCGCAACTTCCTCGGCATAAAGAAGAGCCACAAGGACAAGAGCTGAGCGGCCAAACCCTGGCTTTGTGTATACCTTTACGGCTGTCCTGTGGGGCAGGCAGAGAGAAAAAATCAAAACAAGAAAGGCTCGAGAGACGAGAGAACAAAACACATCCCTCTTCCTCGCAAGTGTAGCGTTCTCCAGTTTTGAATCAACCTTACCTACCAACCTATCAAGCACTCCTCTGGGGAAAGGAGGAAACGTATATAAACGATCTTGAGACAAGGTTTTGCAAAAGATCGCTGCTGCCTTAGGCATACTCATATTATAAGTTGAGTTGGATGGTTGGTCTTGGTTAGGGTGGATGGGACAGGAGAGGGAAGGGAGAAGTAATGATGTGAGGTCTGGGTACTGGATTCGCATTAGTGCCCTATAGAAGAAGCCAAATGCATCCCATCTCATTGCTGTACAAAGATGTTGTTGGTGACAGTGGTTAGGCCTCACCACGTCCGGTTTGCATTACTCAGAGTGTTGGTTAATCTGCAACAATTCGAGTTAGGTTATCATGTCCTTTTTCACTGTGCTGTGACCATATTCGCCTCAGAAACAAAGGTTGACTGGTACCACAGACACTTTCACACACATGCGAGGGACACATCATAGAACTGCGGGAACGAGACATCCATTTCATTTCATTCATGTCTACCTTGGTAGATACGACGCCAGTTCCAGCTTTCCCCGGAAATTCATCAATCCGATTTTTTTTCTTCTGTTCACAGCTGACTTTGTCGAAAGTATCACCAAAGTCTTGTAAAAAGGGTCAGATCCTTTCCCCAGACCCTGATCCTAGTCATATTGTTGTGTTGTGAGTGTAGAGTTGGCTCACGAGTGCAGCAGATGTTGTGCTTTTTGGGGCTGAGAAACTGCTGGCTCCAAAGAAAGATCGTCCTCTACCGTCCTGTCCGAGGAGGCAGTAATTATCGAGAATTAATCACGAGGTGCTGGTTGAGCTAGTCCGACAAGAAAGTGCTCGCTATACCGACAGATTGTGTTGATGATTCAAATCATGTCCCATTCAAGGA
>WIGN01000495.1:0-24026 GCA_014235955.1 Colletotrichum sojae
GGCAAGGAGTCTTGAAGGTAATGCATATGGGGATAGACAGTACTCGTATGGGCTTCTGGGAGGCAAGGACATGAACGCAGGTAGAGATCATGTAGATAATCATCTGAGCCCTTAACAGCTTAGCTGGGGCGTAATAAACTATGTATGTATGTATACACCTCGAGGCAAAAGGGATATTGTCATTGAGAATAGATGTTGAGCAAAGACAAGCGCCTTATCCATCGTTTAAACTCCAGCCGGAAATGGTCAAGACCTGTTCGTGGAATCTGGAATTGAACTAACACCGGAACGGCGTTTGCGTTGCAAGCGAATGTAAACACAACTCGCCGTACTCCACATAACGAAATGGGCGAATGGTTTAGTGGTATAATACTCGCTTAGCATGTGAGTGGTCCAGGGTTCGATTCCCTGTTCGTCCATTACTTTTGTCCCCAGGCAAAATCTTTTTGTTTTGGACAGTGTTCGCGGTAAAATGGAGTGGTTTTGCGTGTGTTGTGAGGCTATTGATCGTGATGCGGGGTTCGTTAGTAGTTGGATTGCTGAAGAGCCTAGAATTTGAATGTCGGTTAGGATTCGGTTAGTAAGAATTAAAGACTACGCCGCAGGAGGACTGCCGATCCACTATTGCTTCGACCCCATGGTAGACGGACAGTTCAGTTGAACGTTGGTGAGCCTCAACACCGTCGACAGTTGGATCAATGTACGCTTGTAGTCGTTGCCCGTAAGCGTGGCTTTCAAGCAGCCAGACCAAGAAACGGTGTAGGCGAGTACGGCGTACCAAGCCTGTGGGACTGCGTTGTTCGAGTACGTGTAGACAATGTCCTACGCTGCCAGGTTTTTGACACCCTTCTCTCGCCGAAATGACATACATTTCAACCTCGTCGCGTCAAGGCTTGCTAGTATGGCAGCTCGGAGGTAGCAACTCGAGATTACGCGGCATCACTCCCTAGCTCGGCCAAGTTGGGAAGAGCCTTCATGATCCCGAATTCTGAGGTCCGGAAAAGCGTCACTTCAGGTTATGAACGAGGCCCGCAACGAGCCTCCTTACAAGCAGAAAGCATTGGTTCACACGGCTGTAGGAACATCAGGCGATGCCAAAGAGATTGACGGGCCATTATGGACAAACCCCCCGGCACCGCGGATCGCCGTACGAGCACCCCGCGGAGTACAACGGCAGCATACGGAGTCTACTGTTTTCTTTGATTGGTCCGGTCGTCAATAATCCTACGACGGTATTGTTCTACACGGCCAGGGATTCTTCTTCAACGGCTACCTGCCGATCGGCCTGGGAGCCCGACGGCAGGTCTCCAAGAAGAATGCATCGATGCCACATTCCGTAGTGTTTCATCCCTCAACTACAGTGCCATGCCAGATGATCGGCGACAAAATCCTTGAGCCTTGTGGGACACCGATAGACTGGGGAAACATAGCCATAATGGGCGGCAGGTCAAGAACCCGGATGATGATCATACGGGGATCATGATTACAGTTACTATCTGCCAACACCAATACGACACAGCGCCGTATTGTCGCATAACTCGTATCCAATTCCAAGTTCTGCAGTCCAGTGTCCCAATAAGTCTGGACTGTAGCCCATGTCTTTCTAACAAGTAGTTGTGCTTAATTCGTGCCCGCCCTTGTTAGTTGGCCTCGGGTGGTGGGATCTTAGGCATCAGATCTTCCATGTTGTAACGCCAAACCGGCCAGGCCCTTCATTTTACCTGGGAACTAAACGGCTTTGGTCATTCGCACTCCGCTCCTTGATCAACGAGACGTGGGGTGACCACCGTCCGCGAATACAATTCGTTGAGAAAGAAAAGCGCCCCTTCTCGAAGTGCTTAGCAATGTACACATAATCGGAGCGCTATGAACACAAAGTCGCCATCCAGCTGGCCGAGATCAGACGATGCAAAGTCCACATGGGTCCGAGAGTTGCAGATACACGACGGGCAGCCGACCGGAAGCGGTACCCCCCGGACAGACTCGCCATCGCTTACGGACACTTATTGATCAAGAAATCACCACAGGCCTCGGACACTGCCGATTCCCTGTTTTGAGATGTGCTGGAAAAAACACATCGCGCGGCTCCGAGGACGACTTGGGGAGCAGGTTGGCGTCCCGCTTTCGGAACGCAACTCCCTAGCGGCCCATGACACACCCGCTCGGGCTTTGCAGATCTCCTGTGGCCGTTGCAGTCGGCGTTGGGCGCGTCAAGTCACGCCAGGCATGAAATCATGTTTATCAGGTTTCCCGTTGCAATCTCATGTCAAACACGTGGAGCGTCAAGAGGCGTCTGTCAAAAATGACCTGTTTTTTTGGTATTTTCTTTGTCAAGTTGTCTCTTATATTGGACAGGCGGGAAAGTGATCGGGAAAGACTGTATGACCTGCGAAAATCTTATCTTTGGCGTACGCGCCTCGGTTCCTTCCCATGTGCCAAACACCTCGCAAGAATATTACCTCGAATAGTTGAAAACTCGATCTCTGCTTCTGTTTTTGAGTTGCCTAAATGCCCCCGCGCGCGTAAAAACTTCAATCTATGGCAGTATGTCCTGTTTAATTCCCGGTGACGTTGGTGCCTTCCCACGTCTCGGTCGGCGGCAAGGTCTCGGAAACAGGTTGTTTCTCAACCTGAGATGGACTTTTTTGAAGTGTTCCCTCTGTCAAGCATGCATCAGTAAATATCTCATGCAGTGAAAGGATCGGCCAAGCGTCTCACCATGTTGTCTTTACGGCTAAACACACGACCGCAATCGGGATGTGGGCACTGGATGGTCGGTTGGTGGGAGCCCATATGCCGCTGATAGTCCTTCCTCGTCGCGAAGCCAACTCCCGCCTTGACGCAGGGCTTCTCCGCGCAGAAGAAGAACTTGTCGTGGCCTCGGTAATGCTTCCGCAGGTCGCAGGCGCGGATGAAGACACGGGTGGACCGGCAGCCCGCGAACCGGCAACGCCAGCTGCCGCTGGCGTCGAGGTAGCCCATTCGTCGGAGGTCTTCGGGCTCCCAGACGTCCTCCTCCTTCTCCTCGGCCGGGCTCTGTGACCCCTCGCTGCAGCTCCACAGGTCCCAGCCGGGCGACGTCTGGGCGACGGCAGCAGATGTAGTCGCTGATGGAGTAGGTGGCGGTGGAGCGATGGGCGCATTGCCAACCTCGACCAGAGGGCCGGGTCCGAAGTGTGACATGGCGCCGGGAGAACCGTCTAGATATGGCAAAGGCTGGTAAACGGAAGACAGGCAGGGAGGATGCGGATGCAACGTGGGCTGAAACCATTCCGTGTTGAAGGCCGACGGTGCCTCTAGGTCGTAGGCACACGTTACTGGCTGTGGTTGCTGGCCATCGGCACTAACAAAGTATTCTGTGCCACCAAAGCCGATTCCATTATTCTGGTACTGTTGTTCCATCGTTTCGATGTCTCTTGTTGAAGAAAGACCGAGAAGAAAGGCCGATGTATTTCTGAGCTTCAAAGAAGAAAACCAACGGCAGTTCGAGGGAGAGTGGCTATGTGAGAGGTACGGCGAACGGGCAAAATGGCAGAATGTGGCAGAATGCTCCGAATTAAAGAAAGAATTCTTCCAGACGAAGCAAGCGACAGGATCGAGCGCCCTCGATATATATCGGGAGGTGATAAACTCTGTTGTGACAACCCCAGGTCAATAACGAAGCACCGGTATAGGGGTTTGGGGTCTCGTTTCAGCAGTACGTACTCGATCTCTCTCCATGACTTGACTTCATTTGACTCGACTTGACTGGACTCGGCCATCGTTCATTAAATTCGCACAATCGGCCACCCCCCTCCCTTTCAACCCTCTTCATCCTCGTCTCGTCACGGTCGTCGCCGAGAAATGCGGGCCCAGCCCTGGTTCTCGGCACTTAGTTTAAACTCGCCTCCCTTCCAAGATCTGCCCCCTCATTCCCGGCTCCGCCTATCCGTCGGCCCCCGGTCCCACAGTCACATCGCTCTTGGATCCCCAGCGCCGTGGTTCGATGATGATGGGCAAGCGACAAGGACGCCTCTGTCACTATCAGGGGTGCGCCGTGACATCGCCTACGCGATCCCTGGCTCAAAATCGACCTCCGTCGTGGCGTAAGAACATCCGTCCAACAGCGGCGTTGCGGAAACTGCCATACAAGGGCTTTGTCGAGGACCGGCTAGACCTTATGGTCTGATCGTTTCCAGCTGGTATACGATATGCTGCTCGTGCCCTGTCCGTAGAGACCGGGGCTGTCAGTGCCCGCCAAACCTGCTTATGCTCTCTTTAACTTTAAAAGATCAGAATCTAACGGCGCTTTACAACCTGAAGTGTTGTTAAAAATAGGCACATTTCATGGCTGCATGATGCGGCTACATGTACCACGTTCTCCTGTTAAACCAGTTTGTCAGACGTCTATCCAAATTGCTTCCGGTTCCCGGCACGGCCCTTTTGGTTACGTGTTCCTAGCTGCAATATGCCTAGGGGGGGACGATCTGGATGAAGCAGGTCCGGCTTTTGATTTCCAATACCTTGCACGAGTGAGAGTTCCATCTGCGTTCAGATCTCCGGGAAATATGTGAATTGCAGGAAAACATCCAGCCCGCCTCATTCACTGATGTACAGTCGATGGCAGAGCCAAGGCACGCTCTCACGCTCTTACGCTCTACTGGTGATGCCTTAACTCCGAAACTCATCGTACCAATACCATCTTTTGGGCCAATGAGACGATGTTGGATATTAAACCAGATCGACACCAGTGTTAAAGGAGATGCGGGTGGCATGCTGGCGCATTAAATTGTGACTACCTGGCTTGATATGGTGACAGGGCTGCAGAGTAGACCCTTTTGGTCTGGTATCGAAAGGAAAGTTAAGATATTTCATGAATAGGATAGGTTGCTCGGTATCGCTTTGTGTCATGGACCTTCAGAGATGTCTCTTGCAGCCAGCAGCCAAATTTCACGCAAACGGCATGATTGAAAAAAGCAGCTATTCCCTTTGAAACCCGACCCTGCGGCACTTTCCTCGCCGTAATTGCGTTACATCAACCATTTATCATGCTCGAAAAAAGAATCAAGCGAGGCTTGGGCTTTTTGATACAACTGAGAAGGAATAAAGTTTGCCCTAGAGTGAAAGGTGTTTAATGGGTTGTAAGCGAAACCGAGGGCAAAAGAGAAGTATTGTTGCTTGAAATATTGTAACCTCTTATAACTTGTGGTATTGGCCACGTTCTCGCCAAGCGCCCTGCCGATGTCCAAAGAAGGAAGCCAATTCGTCTGGCAAAGAGTTGATGAGATGGACGCTTTAACCCGTGGAAGCCGCGGCCTAGCGGATAGAAAGACGATGTAAGCGCCTGATAGAAGATATATCGTCACAAGTTAAAGATAAGCCCGACAACCCTTCCCGGCAGCCGAGAAAAGATGGATATAACATCCGGCCTATTATTCCCAAATCCAAGGCCCTGTAACAGAAGATGAACTTCCAAGGTCGCGTCCCATGGATTCGCGATACTTGAATACAATATCTTCAGGACCATCGAGGGCTATATCACATCCGGCGCCTTGGATTGCTTCCCCCAACCTCCGGAGAGTGCGAAAGCGAACAAATGGCAACTCGTCCCCGACAACTCTTCAGACGAGTCCGATGTCCTCCTTCTCCCCCTTCCCCGATTTCCCGAACTAGTAAACCGTTCATGATCAACACTGCAGTTCTCTAGATCTCAGGAAACGGCGCTTTCGTTCGTCTGGGCGGCGAGCGCAGGGCTTCGGCAGTTGCAACCATCGTCCGATGTCCGCCGGCGCCCACTCAGATCCGGCCCCGCCCGGGCGGCCTGTAGGTCCGGGCGTCCACACACAGACTCGACGTCCTCTCATAATAATAGAGATGTCGTTATTATCTCATCCATGCGGCCGATTCGCAATGCGACTGGCTCCTGAGGAGCTGTCAGTGGTCCCGCTGATTGACCGGGGGTCCCCTCTAGAGAGAAAAGGAGGAAGCAACAAGGTTTTCTGGTCGAACCGCAACCTATAGCGTGGCCTGTCAGAGGCGGGGGGGGGGGGGGGGGGGGGGGGGGGGGGGGGGGGGGGGGGGGGGGAACGCGTCGTCGGGAGAGGCATATATGCCTGGGGTGGCTTATATACTAAGATCACCCCGACGGGATTAATTTCCATCGATTGCCTTTATTGGAAAGACGCCACGTATTCAAGGTTCCAGAAGGGCGACCTCTGGCTGGTTTCATGGGGCTGAGCTTTCTTTGTTGATGGGCACGGGGAGATAGGGGCCAAGGGTCTTTGGGCCTCGGGTTGATCGCCCGCCATTGCCGCCGTCAGAAATGATTCCGCGCGACAGATCTCCGGAATGATCGACTGCGGCAGGCTTCATATCACAATGCTACGGGTGATTCCTTCGAGATGTCCGACTGCAGCAGTGCAGCCTGCCAGTCTGCCTTAGACGAATGGTAACCAAGCTGTCGTGATTATAGTCAAGAGATGTAGGGGAGCCTCTGCAGACAGTCAATGCGTGGTGTATTGAGTGTGTAGAGGAGGAAGAAGTGCCCGCAGGCAGTGGAGCCTGAAAGAGGCCTAGGAGGCCTAGGGAGGAGCCCCATGCTCCTCCACAAGAGAAGGTTGGGTATTGTACAGGTGTATCTCTGTGGGTAGCTTTTAATGGCGGCAGGGGGTGTTGGTTTTGCTGCCGAGGGCCCCCTAATTCCACCCGGGCTTCTCAAAGCCATACCTAGGTCATAGATATCAGAAAATCAACGAGTTCATATCTCAAAGGGGCGCAGCTCTCGGGTCTTCATCTTACCAAGAAGACGGCTTCTTCCGTCTCGTGGAAGGATTATGCAAAGTCAAGCGGCTGCATGATTCGGAAAGATCATCGAATCGATCAAGACATGGACGCACCCGTGCGACCGAGGTTCCTGGACGCCCTGATACCAGCGGCCACACTGTCTTTGTCGGTGTCTTCCTGTGCGAAGGTAACTTCGGCCGCCTAGAACAGCCCGGAAGTCACGGCTACATGTACACCTGGACGAGCAGGGCACCTGGCCTGCGAGTTATCTGACAGCCTTGTGCCCGCCCACGTATCATCTGAAGTGAGCCGACCTCAGCCCGTCCCCGCGACAGCGTACGCGGCCGCCGTGGGTAAGAGGTACCGCATGGTACGTCTCGCACTCGAGGGTTCTCCCCCTTGCCCTCCAGCTGGGCTTGGCCCTTTTCCCAGAACCTCATTTCGCCAGTCTTGGCGGCTTATCCGTCCACTACTCCCTCTTGAAGCCTCCTATTTTCGCGCGTCCGAGACTGACGTGAGAGAGACGGGACCTGGTCCAGAGGAGAGCTGCTGTTCACCGCATGAATCTGAACGGGCACCGCTCCGCCTCCTTTGACAGCGGAGAGTAGCAAGATAATTGCCGTGATATATACAGCGATGTCAGGGACACGATGCCGAAGCGACGTCTGTTTTGGGATGATGACCGAGGGAGAAGACGAGATCGGCGTCTCGTAGGGCTTGATAGAGTGTCTGGAGTAGATGGCAGGTCGCCGTTCAGACCTCTCATGTTGACCCAACCGCCATGTCTCTGTCTCTGTTTCTCGGCTTCACAATTGCCGTCCTTGGCATGGCTTGTTCCGGCGGCGATCATTAGTTATGACCGTGTCTAACTTCGCCGACGTGCTGAGATCCTCGAGTGCCCTGGGCTAAGGACTAGCTATAACCACGGGCTGACGACCTCCAGGGGATGTAGAGACAGGCTCGACGTCGTGTATCCCATGTAAGCTTTCAACCAGTGTCTCGCAGGGATCACGGTTGCCAACCGAAGTCGCATATCGCAGCCCGCCGTGACAGCCCAAAATGACGCAGGATGTCATCCGTTGTCGTGCCCAGCCACTCAGAGTCCCGAGTCTAGCATTACCGGAACCAAGAAGTACTCGCTGCCAGACATCACCGTGGCTTGTCCGAGACTAGGTCTGTCCCACGCCTGTCTCTGTTTGCGGTGGTCTATGACGGGTGGTGACGGCGGCAGCGACGGTATTTAACAAAACCTTCAGATGGCTCACTGCTAAGTAAACCTTGGACCGGTCCCAAGGGCACATGTCGTACGGAGCCTTCGGCAGAACAACTTCAGTGTCTGTACTCTACACTGTTCCGGCACACTACAATCAAGCGTCTCACGGGTTCATTCGCATGAGGCGCGATTGACGAGGCGGTTATTTATGCTTTCAGGCCATAGACGCCCACATTCGGCGTCATCGACTGTGGGATCATCTTGCTTTACCTGCGTAGTCTGAAGAACCGAGTCATTTGGAGCCACTCCCAGCCGTCTGATGTGACGCCATTCAATCGACTGCCTGTCACCGTCTGTATTTCACCAGCTAAACTTTCCAGGGGTCTTTCGGCTCCCTGCTCCGAGGCTCCCAAATCTGGGACACCGACTGGTATTTTATCTCTACACAAGTCGTTTCGTCTGTAGTGAACGTCATATATCGGCGTGACAATAGATGACGCTTAAGATCATAAGAGTCTGGCAGTTAAGAAAGCATATGAAGAAAGGTGTTGAGTTCTCACAAGTGACTGTAGCTGGAATTACTCAACGATTTTCTCGTATCGCTCTGGTAAAACAACCAAACCTTTCTATCTCAGTGGTACAAGCACGGTAGTAGAACAGGACACATGACAAGTGTTCAGCAACAAAACAAGACGAACTGAGAACAAAGCCTAGGTCGTACAGTATGAAAACGACGATTGACCGAGAGCCTCCCTACGGTCGTGTCGAGTCACCCTTGACAATAGAATAGATCACATCATCCATCACCACCCCGTCCTTGACAACAGCCCTACGCATCCTCCCCTCAAGCTGAAACCCGCTCTTCTCAAGCACCCTCTGACTAGCCCCGTTTTCCGAAAACACGCCCGCCCACAACCTCTCGACCTCGAGCTTTTCTTCACCCAGCCCGTCGAGCACCCACGCCGCAAACGCAGGCACCAACTCGCCCATGACCCCACGACCCCAAAATTCCTCCCCGATCCAGTACCCCAGCTCAAAGCTCCTGACGTACACATCCTTCCCCGGGACGAGGCCGATGCTACCCATGGCGCGGCCCGTTGCGGGACAGGTGATGAGCCAGTTACGTATCGGCGGCGATTGGTTCATCGCGATCCAGCCCTCTGCCGCGGCGAGGGTGTACGGCTGCGGGAATGTGTTTCGCAGAAAGCGCGCCACGGCTTTGGAGTTTGCTGCCTGCGCGAGGGAGGGGGCGTCGGAGGGGTGGTAGGGTCGGACGACGCTCTTTTGGAGGGTGAGGATTGGGGTGGGTATGTTTGAGGGGGATGCCATGTTGTCGGTGGTGTCGCAACACGAATTGTGGACTTTCTGGGATATTCCACGAATTATTTCGTGGTAGTCGCGATCGATCGACTTGGACGTTTGAACGGTTCGGTTTTTTTGAAGTTGAGTTGAGGGAATAAGCTCTGACAGACGTTGATTGACACTGGAGGAGAGTGGGAAAGGTAGCAAAAGGTTACGCGAGTATTGGTTCCAGAAAATGTGTCATCCAATGACTCTTCATGCGAAAAGGGGGGTGGGTGACCCGGTGCAACGATAAGCCAGTCCGACAGCTGTATTACGTGATTGGACTCTCTGCGCAAAAGTTCCAACAACTTGACTTGTCTCCAACAGCGCGAGAAAAAACAAAGAAGCTAGTCCGGTGTGTAGTCGGAGTTGGCCCCAGTATTTTATAGCCGAATAGGGTATTTGCGGGCATCGCCTCGGGCTCATCCCGCCGAGCCCAGCCGGAGGGCCGGCTTGGCGCTCTAGAAGTGTTTCCGGGCACCCAGCTACTATCAACAGCCACACTTTTGGATGCCCGTCACAAGGGCCCAACGTACGCAGTGTGACCTGTCACCTTTGGCGATGCCGTCGCATCGACAGCAACACTGTTCATACCACCGCCAGCCCTACATACCTGTATGAATCGTCGGGATGGCGCATCGATCCCATAGCGACATGTCGAAACGCAGCCCAGGAGCACTGCAGCCGCAGACGGCGATCGGAACATGACCTACAGGCCACATGGTCCGCATGCACTATGTAAAGAGCCGCTGCTGCTTTACCGGCACTTCAAGTTCGTGCTGCCCGAGAGAGGCCCGGCCCGTCCAGGAAAAACACCGTGCTGTAAACATGCACCGCCTAAGGCAAGTTGTCCTCCTGTCGGCGATATTTTTCTCCAAAACTCTCGTCGGGATCCGGCAGCTCCGAAGAATAACCTTAAAAAGAGACCGAGAAGCAATATCGGACGGAAGGTGCCAAAATGGACAGAAAATCAACAACTAATGAAAAAAAAAAAAAAAGAATCGCAGCCAATCGCTGTGAGGATTTGAGCCTCACGCGGGGGTCGAACCCGCAACCTTGAGATTAAGAGTCTCACGCTCTACCGATTGAGCTAGCAAGGCGGGTGTATCCGGATATTGGTGACCAGGGCGGCGAGATTGGCGGATGTGAGCCTCGGGGGGCCCACCGAGATCCCCCCAAGGGCGCGCCTTCGTCGGATCCGCCAGGTGCACCCTCAGGTACGAAAGAGAAGCTCGAAAAGACTGAATTTTTGTCTATTAACTGATGATCATGGCATTCGCTAATGCAAGAAAAATGGGTATAATACACTCTCGTCCTAAAAGAAAAGAGCAGAAAGAAAACAGAAGAAAGCATCGAAACGGACCCCCGACCCTCTCACAGGATCCACGCCGACTCGACGTAATCCTTGCTCAGGATCTGGTTCGTGTTCTGCGTGTACTTCAACCAGCAGTACGGGTCATCGTTGCCCTGGTCGTCCTTGTAGATGTACACGACCCCCGCGCACCGGCCCAGCTCGGTCTGCTTGTTGATGTTGAAGACGGCGCAGAGGCGGACGCACTCCTCGATGTTGGCGGTGGGCACCTTGCCGATGTCGTTGTAGATGTAGTCCTTGCCGCAGTCCTTCTCAAAGGTGATGTTGGACCCGGGGACCTCCCAGCGCGGCTTGGAGGAGCTGGTCGGGCACTCGCCCTTGCGGATGGCGGTGTCGGTGGGCGCGGGCTTGCTCAGGTCGAGGACGGCCTGGGCTGTTGCCGTTGCTGAGGGGGCTGTGGATGCTGTGGGCGTTGGGGAGGAGGAGGAGAGGCTGGTTGGTTGGGGGTTAGTTGTGTGCGAGAGGTGATTGGGGACGTGGGGGGAAGTACCTTGCGATCTCCGCGTTCTTTTGCGCCAGGACGGCGCCGAGGGCGCCTGCGACGGCGATGAGGGCGGCGAGGAGGATCAGGGCGACGATGGTCAGGAAGAAGGTCGGCTTCCGCAGCCCGCATATCCTCCCCTCGTCGCGGGTTCCCTTCTCGGGCGTCGGCGGGCCGGCGGAGAGGTTGTTGTTCGTGTAGGTCGTCTGCGAGTACTGCGTCTGCGGCGTCGGCGCGTGGTCGTAGTATGGTTGTTGTTGCTGCTGCGGTTGCTGTGGTAGTTGCTGATGCTGGAGATGTTGCTGGTGGTGCTGCTCCGGGTAGTACGGCTGGGGCGCCGAGTTGAAGTCCAGGCCGGGGTTGACCTCGATGCCGTCGGGGATGGCACCGGCCTCCGGTCCCGGTGTTCCGTCCGGATTCTTGAGCATCTTCTCGGCCTCGGGGGTTCCTGACAAGCTGCTATAGGCCGTGTTTCCGTTCGAGTAGAAGTGGTCGTGCGGATGCAGCGATGCCATCTCAGACAGGTCGGAACAGAGAAACAAGAGATGTTCGTGTCGGGCAGGCGGGAGTGAGGAACCTTAAATCGGCAAGGGCGCGGGTGGTGAGGAATGACGGCGAGACGGATGAGACAGCAAGCAGAGTGACAGCAGCACGCAGAAGGTGTGAGAGGGAAAAGGGAAAGATTACTGGAAGATCGAGGGCGACGTAAGGAGAAAGAGTGTGAGACTTGGAAGGATTGGCAAGCGTGGCATCGCGTGGATCAGGGGATGTCAGCGCTAAATACATGTAGTGTGTGCGACGGCGGCAGAAGCCAAGCTCGCAAGTTCCCAAGCTTTCGCGGGAGCACCAGCAGCAGATGCGGCCAAATGCATCCCGGACCATCCCATCACGCAACGGTAGGGCTGGCGCCAAATGAAAGTGATTGGCGTCGCGACGTAATTTCTTGGGACGATGTCCAGGGAAAGATGGAGGAAGCCTGCGAAGGCAGCAAAATAAACAACCCCAAAAAATCAAGGTTCAAACACTCCGTAGTACTGAATACTGAATACTGAGCCCCTCCCCTGGAAAACGGTAACTCAGCCGCTGGGCTGAACATCTTTCGTCCAATAAGACGTGCATCGACGGCGGCGATCGGCACCGCATACGGGTTGTCCTTGGGGCGACGAAGGATGCGGACCCCGGCCGAGTCTAACCCTGCGCTGTTGAGTTTGGGCGGACTGGGCACTTTAAGCGCAGAAAAAGTGCAGCCTAAAAAAGGTGGTCCGGGACGCCCATCGTGATTAATAGTACGGAGACTTGATGGCGGCGGATTGGGTGACCAGGCGAGACGAGTCGCGACTCGCGAGTATGCGGTAGTGTAAGTTGTGTGGTGTCACTGCCAACCACCTCCTGTGTCTATGTTCGTTTCTTGGTGCGTTCGATCGCCGGGCTCGCAGGTTTCTAGTGATCCTTCACGTCTTGCTTTGAAATCGCGGCCAGTTCGATGGGACTTTTGGCCCCCACTGCAACCTTACATCCCCCCACCGATGGGAGGTCACAGTGAGGCCATCGACTGATACGAATGTCCGTACGTGGTAATTAGTGTACCAAGATCCAGCGCATCCCGGGTGATTGGATTCATTGCCATATGGCAACCCGGCTTACCTAAGCCACCCGGCAATACCTGGGTACGTACGTAGACTCGGTAACTCGATCTACCCCGGGCAACGTACCCGACTCTCATCATTGCTTTCAAACATCCACTCATTACTCGAACGTCACGTTTTCTTAGAGGCTCATCAAAGTAAAGAGGGAAATTTGGATAGATGAGTAATATCTAGGCACACAATAGGCAGGATAGCTTCAAGACCTACGCGGTTTCACCGGGCGCGTGCTGACGTGAAACAATGAATCCGCAGACAAGCTTCGGCCGCTGCTCTTAGTGCTCTGTGGCTTGTTTAGCGGCTGTTCCCGCCCTGAGTCGGCCATCCACACCTCCCATCGGATAGGGGACCTCCCGGCAAGGTTGGCGCTTAGCAGTCCGCAGTCCGCAGTCCCCGCGTCTCTCACGTCTGGGGATGGCGGTTGAAGCGGGAGTTTAAGTCCGCAGGGACCGGCCCTTCCTTCTCCGTGTGTTCTTTTTATGTCGCGCTTAAGGTTTCCCCAAAGACATGGAAAACCTTTTGTCTACGTTGTGTCATGACTTCCGCATGTCACGGAACATTTGAGATCCGGTCATCGCCCAGTTCTGCGAGGATGTTCTCAACTCAGCGACGCCTAAAATACAGTCGTCCATCTATCATTTGGATCACTGTTAAACAGCAGTGGCATTTGGGCAGAGGACGTTGGCCAGTCTTGGGAATCCCTATGAGACGAAGGCAAAGCATGTGAAGATGCTTAAACTCTGCCAGCCGTGACGTCAGTTGCGTTGCTCGTCATTAGCGCGACATGTACCCCGAAACTACCTAGGACAGGCCCGAGCGTGGCAGAAGATCGTGAAGGAGGAAGTTCCGAGAGTTGGACTTCTTGCATCTTCGAGCCCCGTAACTATCTCCGAATCTCTGTTTACTTACACTTACATACAAGAATAACATCACTGACAAGGTAGAAACACTGGAAATAACCAAACATGTGCCGCTGGTTCACCTACTTGGGCAACGAGGACCAACTCCTCGAGGACCTCGTCCTCCGCCCGCGACACGCCATAGTGAAGCAAGGTGAGCCGGCTTCGATCCTCTCCCTAGTCTGAAGCTGACTTCACCAGTCGACGAGCACTTCCTCCCCCCAGGACACACGCAATTCGACCCGGCGCAGGCCGCCGCCGCCCCCTCGACCGCCAACAACACCGGCTCCCCGAACCCGCAGACCAACATGGACGGCTTCGGCGTCGGCTGGTACACGACGGCGCAGTGCGAGTACGACCCGTCCTACACCTCCGCCGTCCTCGGGCATGCGGCGCAGCGCCCCGTCGTGTACAAGAACGTCCGCCCCCCGCTCAACGACCTCGTCTTCGCCAGCATCGCGCGCGGGACGAGCACCCGCGCCGTGCTCGCCCACGTTCGCGCCGCGCCGGGGCTGACGCCCGTCGTCGAGACGAACTGCCACCCGTTCGCGTTTGGGAGGCACCTGTTTGCGCACAACGGCGTGCTGGGCGGGTTTGCCGCGATCCGGACCGCGGTGCTGCAGTACCTACCGCTGCGGTATCAGGTTGCGATCCTGGGGACGACGGACGCTGAGCATGTTGCTGCGCTGTACTTCTTCCGGCTCTGCGGGGAGGACGGGGACTGGAATGCGCTGTATGATGTTAGCGGGATGGCGAAGGCGATGAGGGAGACGATTGAGTTGCTGGAGGGGATGCGGAGGGAGTTTGCTGGGACAGGGGACGATGCTCCGGAGGACAACGTGTTGAATTTGGTGGTTACCTCGGGGAGCTCGCTGGTCGCCGTCAGGTATGCCAGTCCAAAGGGCTTGGAGCCGCCGAGCCTTTACTATTCTACGACGGTTGGCCCGACGCTGAACAGAAAGTATAAGGGCGAGCCGGAGGAGCAGAGCTCTCAAGGAACGGTGCTGGTTGATGATGAGCGGATGGAAAAGGAACGGCATGCGAAGCATATCGTGGTGGCCAGCGAGCCGAGCACCCTCAACCCCGACGAGTGGGAACTGGTCGAGCCGTCTCAGATGGTCTTGGTGGACCAGAATCTTCATCTGAGGTTGGAAAGTTTGTGAGAACTGTTCTTGGTGGCACTGGACATACTGCTCTTTACCACCAATGCTCTATACCCATATGTTAGATTGATTTCGCCCTCACGGGTCTGGCGGCTTGCTGCGAAAAGGCGGCCTGCCGAAGACATTGTCCGCCATTTCCGAGCTCTCGTCCCCGCTGGCTGTATCGACACATGCTGGTTCGATGTCAAACAACCGTGATGGAAAACGGAAGTTCGGGTCCACAACGTCTTGGTTGAAGTCAAGAAATTCGGCCCACTGTTCCGTGGAAGCATCCACGTGATTAAACTCAAGCTGACGGACGTCGAGCGGGGGAACCGGATCGGCATCGCACATTGAGATGCCGTGGTCTTTCAGTATCGCATCCGCTTCTGAGCCGAAATGGGCTGCAGAGATGGCGCTCCGCTGGATGAACTACCACCTTGCGATGGGGCAGTTGCGAGGACGGGATTTGCCATGAGCGAGGTCGTAATACCGCTCGTGTTCGTCATTACCAATTCGTTGCCGTGGTCAAGGCCCGCGTTGACCCGCCCAAAAACACGGCCCATCGACAGTTTCAATTTAAAACCCGACATACAGGCCATCTTTATCACCAGCCGCTGCAAGTTACGCTCGATGAGCGACTGGAAAAGCTGCCACAGTCCTGTTGCCGGGTTGCCGAGCTCCTTGCTTCGAGAAACAGCGCCCATGTAATCATGTACGAGGCCCTCGCATCTTTCGGCATCATCGTAAAACGCTTTCTTGACCTGGTCGAGCTCGATGACGGGCTCGAACTCTGCCGAGCGGTCGGGAGTCAGCCACTGTTCCCAAGAATTGATGCTCGTTCCTTACCTTCGGGTAGAACTATAGTGTCGATCGGAAAAAGGGTTCTCCAAAGAGAATCCCAGCTGAGGACTTGTTTCTTGGATTTTCTCTCTGCAAGTTTCCTCTCAACCTCGGGCGTTATGCCATCCTCCGGGTCAGTATCGCTGCTCGGGACTCCCGGTTGGGCGCTTCGAGGTGAGCATATGAGTTCCGAGGGCACCTGCAAGTGGCTGTCGAGGGATTTGGAAGTGTCAAAGGAGGCCTGGCAACGCGGGCAGACATGAATCAGCCTATTCTTTCTTTTGTGAAAGATTACGATGTGTCTCCTGTTTTATGTTTCAGTTTCTGAACCGATGAAACGGCTTTTGAACGACAAGAACTTACTTCAAAGAAGATATTGTCTCGTGGTCGACGAGAGCACAACTCTGATGATCCCGAACATTGAATCTCAACGGGTTGCGCTTCCGGTACGGACATGACAAGCGCCCCTGGCTCTTGGTCTTCTTCTTGCGCGTCTGCCTTCCGACGCTAGTGGTACCGTCGTCGCCCGTGCCGTCGCCAAGTAATTGGTCGTCGTCGGCAAGAGGCCGACGACGCTTTTCGCCATCACTTCCCCGGGTAGACGAAGTTGATTGTTGGATTTCAAAAGTGCCCGAACCGTTACTCGAACCTCCTGAGCCCCCTTCCCCGGCCGTGTCGTGGCGGTTCGTTGTCGGCGTACCTGGGGTCGTTCCTGCCTGCATTTCTATGACTGAAAGCTCGTGCAGGCACCGGCGCACGCTCTCCAAAGCGTGCTCTGGGTGTGCAATGTCGCCGAGGGCTACACCGAAGGCACTTCCGAGGATCAAGTCGCAGATCCCGTCCACAGACTGCTGGTAGTCATCATCCGTGGTGCAGCAGCAATCGGACATGTTTTCCTAATTTTCTGTTGTTTTATCAGTCGCCGACGTCTCCAGCGATGAAGGTCCGCATGGTTCCGGTTCCGAGGAGAGGGAAGGACCAAGCTCCTTCTGTAGTGCCAGGAGTCCAACGGGCCGAGAACTAATCAAGAGATTTTTCAAGAGCTCTTCTGAGTCGTTGATCGGAGCGGAGACTAGAGTCGTGCCGTCCAGGAGGTCACGAGAATTCGCGGCGCCTGACCGTGGGCAATCCTCGGATGTCCCATCTGTCTCTGCGTGTTCCTGGCGGGCTG
Organism: Colletotrichum sojae; assembly: GCA_014235955.1. Taxonomy (NCBI): domain Eukaryota; kingdom Fungi; phylum Ascomycota; class Sordariomycetes; order Glomerellales; family Glomerellaceae; genus Colletotrichum; species Colletotrichum sojae. The sequence goes on from WIGN01000495.1 coordinate 16,871, forward strand.
GGTCGTGATGTGCCTGCTTGCCAGGGTATGTGATTCTCAACTGGTCAGGGTCGCTGCGCAGTGCAACCTCCTGACACATGGAGGCGCTGGCTGGGGCTGCCGGGTCGTCGAGGCTCCCGATTCTTCTCTCCATGTCATTTCGGTTTCTTGGGTGAAGCCAGCGAGGTTCTTTGTCCAAAACAGCATTCAGCTTCTTGTTGGTCGCTGCCGAGTCGTTTTCCGGGCTAAGTCTCTCGTTAGTCGCCAGACGCCCTCAATATTCTCAATTTCGCGGGCGGACGAATCCATCCACTTACCGATCTTTTCCTCCCACGGTGAGATCGCGAACAGCATGCGCCATCTTGGTGAGGGGCACAGTCCCGTACGTGTAGAGTCTTGCAAGTTTTCGCTCCGCGGACTCAGTCCACAGACTGGGGCGGCTTGTCTGCGTAGCATAGCTATCCGCGGCCACAGAGGCCCATTCCCGCGTTTCGCGAGAGTTGCCATGATCTGGCTCGTCCCGTTGACGTCCGTCTTTGGTGCTGGCGGTGGATGGCTCCATCGTGGACCACTATATCCTCAAGACTCTCGGGGCAGCGCTTCAGACCGTGACGATGTTTTATTGTGAGTGCAGTGCGAGGGCGCTACGTTGAATGCGGTAATACAGCCTGATTTTACATGGCCAGCCCAGGTCGACTAAGCACTGTAATCATGTAGGCCGGCGGCCTCTGAAATCACAAAACTCCCGGTAAGCTCGCCAAAAGATGATGACGTCTTATCCCATCGAGTGCGACTGGACTGCAGTACTTTGAGGCCCCACGTCGTGAGGGGTAATAGCCACTCAGGGGTAAGTGAGCTCGCCAAGTCGGCCAATTGACTCCATTTTAGGACCAGTACATCTATCTACTATATAATTTGGTTATGATAGAGGTACCAGCACTGGCTGCTGGTACATAGAGCGACACCACATTGCTGGCAGCCCGAACGTGATGTCTTTCGACGTCGCGTATTAGCCGTAACCTCCCCCAGCGCCACTCTCGCGCTGGGCCGCGAATAGTTACACGCAACGCAGGGCGAGGAGGACTTTCGACGTACACGTACCTGATGTACCGCGGGTATGACGTCGTTCCTGGTATCTGTAGCCCTCCTGGGCCTGGCCCGACTTGGAGCTTGTGACGATGGTCCAAACTGTTGAATAAGCTGGGCTGAAAGGGTCCTACGCCATTGGTATTGGCTCTTGATCCTGGCCCAACGAGGATTGCCCCATAGCTGTAGAAAGAAGCTATTCACGAGTACCACTTCGAGGAGGAAGTTCCAAGTCAGGGCCTGCCAGCCCCCCCTTCTTATTGGCCGGCTGTATTGGTGATACGACCGCATCTGGTCGCTCGTATCGACTCCGTTCATATTATGGTTATACTCATCAATAGCCAATGGGATGGGCAGGATCTTCCGGGCCTCGGCGCCGAAGACCCGGCGTGCCTCCTTAGCGGCGGAGTCTCCGGTCGGCCGGCGCTGGAGACGGAGAACTTCAGAGGTCTCCCGGAAGACGGTTGTAAGGAACAGTACTAGGGCATTGTCCTTCCAAGTGAACTGGTTGATCTGTTAAATGATACATAAGCTTCGATTGGGTTAAATTTGTATGTGGAAGAAGCTCTTGGTGACATACCTCGCCGTCTTTCGTAGGGATACAATGGACCTTGCCCCAGGGTATTCCCTTGCCCTCCTCCTCCTTCTCATCGACTAAGATCTCGTCGATCCCGCTGTCCTTCCGGCAGGTGCCGGTGGCGCCGATATTCTGCCTCCGGAGGGCCTGGAATAACTTCACGGAGGCAAATAAGTTATCTAAGAACACGTGATATACGGCGGCCGGCAGGAGGGCGACGAGGGTCGTAACGACCCGCTGGGTCGGCGTCAGTGCCGCCTTTTTAGCCTCTATATCGCCCCGCGCCTGCCGGGCCTGGGGGACTAAGCCGTACGGACCTTGTCCGTGTACGTGCCAGAGCCATCGGAGGCAATACCCTTTTTGGGCCAATACCCATACCTTAAAGCCGACCGGAGTCGGCTTATTCGGCACCGTCGTCGTCTCCGTAGACCGGCCCGTAAACCGGACCATAGCCTCGTCGACGGTAAGCCCGGTGCCCGGCGTGTAGAAGGATTCTCCGGTCTCTTGGATGTGGGCGGACCATCCGTTAACTTGTCGGTAGACCTTCGGCATCAGGCCCTCACGGGCCTGGCCCCGTCTCCGTTGTTCACTCGGCGTCGGCGTATCGGGGAAGTCGGCCGGGTTAAAAATCCGAATGTGGCGGAGGAGTAGTTGAAAGCGGTCCCGGGTCATGAAGCGGGTGAATAAATAGATGGGATCCTCTTGATCCTGCGAAGTGGACCAGTACCTGAATACCTGTGATTCGCTGTGAAGTCCCATACAGATCAAGATACCCAAAAAGAGATAGATTTCGTGGGCTGTAGTAGGCCTCCATGCCTTAATCCGTGACCGTCGCCGAAGGGGTCCGTGTTGCGCCGTTGCCGCCGCCGTGTTAGTCCACTCCGCCCACCGGTCGACGACCTCATACGGGACGTATCGGAGGAAGAGAGCAAGGGGCTCCGGCGGCAGGGCTCGGATCTCGGCCTCCCTCTCCGGGACTTCGAAGGGGACGAAGGAGCCCGGGACTCCGCGGTCGACTCCGGGCTCTTCATGCGGCCGGACCGTGGCCTCGTCTCACCGCTCAGCCCGGCAGGCGTCGGTACAAGCGGCAGCCAGGTCCTCGGGGAGTACGGCGACGGTAATACAGTCCCGTACGGAGGTATCCGTGGCGTCAGAATCGTCGCTATCCATCGCAACACCAGTTGAAATGCAATTTTTAGTGGTGAAAGTATGGGCAGAAACACTGGCTAAAATGACGTATCGATATGTATCGTTGTGGTGAGGGGGAAAACCGGATCCTTAGTGGGGCGTAAAAGTACTGCAGTCCAGTCGCACTCGATGGGATACGGTGCCTCTCAGTCTCCTATTCAGCGCTGGCTAGCCTCTTCTGGATGGGATCTTTGTATATTGTCAGGCACATGCACTGCAGCATTCCTAGACGATAGTGACGGCAGTAACAACATGAACGGCAGTAGCAAACAACATCGAAAATATGTAGTAATAACGGCGCGATAGTAATGACGGACGACAGTGGCAACAGTGTGGACAGGATCGAAGCAGTGAACATGTCACGTAAGTTGCCTTCTAGAAATGGTTAGCTGACAGCGCATAGAAGGCTGGGGCTGCGGTACAGATACTGATCGCCTCAAAAAATGAGACACGCTGCCTGGTTGTCGCCAGAGAATTTGATTGGTTCATACTGACGAGATTGAATCACATCCGCCTGGGGCCTCACGGCATCCAAAGCCCACAGAAGTAGACCAAAACGAACAGTGAGCCGAGTAGAAACAGTCAATTCATGCACTCGAGTTTCGATTTTGTAACTTTTGAAATGTCCGAATAGTAGAGTTTGCGTTTTTCTGATGCAGGGATCTTCAGATAGCGCCCATGACACTTGCTTGCCGGAATATTAAAACCTGTCCTTGGTTGATTGTACGTGGGAGAAGAACTATGGATTCATCACTTCTAGTAAAAGTAGCTTCAAGAAACCGACGAAAATCTCTCGCAAGCCTTCCTGTTATTACCTCGAAGTTCTTTTGTTCAAAATACCTAAGGCCCAAAAGGAAAAGACAGGATGGCAACTTCAAACGGGTCAACTTCGAACCGTAGAAAGAAGTAAAAAACAGACGCAAGCCCCCCCGACAAACACTATTCACTGAGAATTTTTCGTCATTAGGTCTGGTGGTGAGGTCTCTCAGCCAATGCTCTGTACATACCTCTACGATACGTCTTCCCTCCAGGACCGACTGCTCCAAGCATCTCCATACACGAGCTACGTCCGTCCGAACAACATCCGGGCGACTATAGAAAAGACAACCGCTCAACTACGAGGGACGAAAGATACTGTTCCAGAGAGAATCGCTGGTGGAGAGATCAAGTATGATTGAACCTGAAAGGTAAAGAATGGCGGCCTGTAAACCAGCCAAAGAAATCAGAAAGTCACTCGAGCACCACCTATTCATGACAGGGCCATGGCACCTTCTGTTGTCGGCACCTGGCCTTGTCGGCCCCGCCCTGAGGATGGTATGTACCGTGGAACAACATAGCTAGATAGTTGGAAAATTCATGAGATGAAACTTCAGACATCGTCAGGATTGTGAGGAATCAGGATGCGTTGTTAAGCAGTCACCGTTTTAAATACTAAAGACTTGTTTGGCGACTTGAAGCAACCGGTGTCCTTACAAACTCATCAAACACTGTCGAGAAACTCAGCCCTCACCCATTTTTGTTGACTCGATCAGCGCGACGCTCTCGACGGCAGATAACAAGCAAGTCAAAGACACAGAATCGGCGCTCGGGTCTTGTTCGGCCGATTGGGTTCCCGTAGACGAGCAGCAGTCCAGGTTTGTTGTAACAAGACTGTCCGTAGCCGAATCGGTGAGGAAGAAGTTGGGTAGCGTTCTGCTGAAATCACAATGAAAACATCTACCCAAGACCAAGTAAAAGAAATGATCATCACCGTGAGGCGCGCTTGGTACCTCAGGGTGATAATAAGGGGGCGCAAAGTTAGCTCTGCCTGGGTTGATGCAAGGCTCTTTTTTGTGACTGTCCGTCAATTGTGAGTTGTCCAACTTTGAACTTGCAGAGACAGGTATTGTCGCCGTCTCCGACATCCTTCAGGTTTGTGGCGTTTTTTATGTTATTTTTTACACTTCGTCGCTCCTTCCATTTATTACCATCATCCATCGCCCATCTGTATCCTGACTTCTCCAACTCATCTTCCCCTGCTATCCTCCACCCACCTTTCAATTTCTTCACCCACCCATCTGCCCCTGTCTACTTGGTACCTTCCACTCTGCCTCTGCCAAGATGGATCGCTCTGCGGAGTTCTCCCGTTATGATACCGATCAGGTCCTTTTCATCGCACCTTATGCCCCGCCCCCGGCACACGGCCTGCCTGGGCTTGCGGCTTCCCGACCAGTATCGCGAGCCCTAGTTCCGGCGCGTTTCGACACCAACGGGGTGAATGCGGATCCTTTACCCGCAGCCTGGACCACTGGATCCGCCTTACGACGGTGACGAACTCGTCAACATGCAGTCCAGTCGCGAGGTGGCCCTCTTCGAATTCTGCCACAACGAGAAGATGACTGGCCATCCGCATATTGTGCCCCGATACTACGGCAGCTGGGCTGCCAAATTGGACAATAGCACCGCCAACGGGGACACCAGGTTTCCCAGCCTCACCCTCATGGAGTACATCGAAGGCATCACCATCGAGCGACTGTGCACTCGCGACGAAGAGACGGGCTTCCTCATCCCCAGACAGGGGTTCGTTGCCCTGCACCAAGACCAGGAGGAGCAGCGACGAGGCGCGCTGAAGATGTTTGACATGGGCCTGCGCTCGCGCCTGGCGATCTTGGCCAAGGTGCTCGACGGCGTCGCGAAGCATTTCCACAAGCGGATCTCCCACGACGAAATCGCTCCCGAGAACCTCATCGTCACGCTTCGCCGCAGCAGCGACGGCAAGTACCACGACGAGCCGCACGTATTTCCGGTGGGCTTCGATCTCTCCACCGTCTGGTCCGACACCAAGCAAGGCCAGAAGCAGCCCAACGATGTGGTTTTGTCCCTTCCGAAGCGCCCCCCCCCCCCCCCCCCCCCCCCCCCCCCCATCCATGGGAGCGCAGCAGTGTTGAGGCCCTTGCCAGATTCATCGGCTGGTTCCCTCTCGACTGGGCCGACGAAGAGTACTCGCAGTGGCTGACGACCGAGTTTGGACCCCGACTTGGACCCAACGACAGATATTTCACGTTTCCCCCCGAGTGCGACAACCTCTACAAGCCTCCAACAGCCCTTCTCACGCATCAGAAGAGGTACAAGACTGGCCCATCCGGCCCATCTGGTCCATCCGGCTTATCTGGTCCATCCGGCAACCCTGGTCCTGTCGACAAGCCTGGCCCGCCCGGCCGTGGTCCTGCGCCTCCGGCCGAGAATATTCCTCCCCCCTCCGGCTGAGAGAATGTCCCCCCCGCCTTCTCCGGCCGAGAGAACATGCCCATCCGCCCCAATTCCAACGTCGGGCAGAGTTCGTCCGGTGGCCCCTCCCAGCGGCCTTCTGGCTAGGGCGGCCGGGGCTCTCAAAGGCCAGGGTCCAAGGGGCAAGATTCTTTTGGGGACGTCAGCAAGCGTCCGCCGCTGCGTTGAGAAGCAGACATTCTGGCCTTTATGTGTGTGTGTGTGCGCACGTGTGTTTGTGCTGTCGGTGGATTCTGGAATGTTATGATGCCGGCACTTTTCGCTACCCACTGTGTCTCGCTGGATGGAAGGGAGGTCAGTAGTTTGACAATTTGACAAGTTTATTCGTGCCAGATTCCTATCTCTAGAGCATGTGACCTGCCAAGATCCTGTTGTGAGATGTGGGTGATTGCGAAGATAGTTGCAGCGACGGCTTGTCGCGGGCAAAGCGACAATTAATAGTACCCGACTTTCACACCCACATTCGGATAAGGGAACAACAAGAGTACCTACCTACCTAATAGGGCGCGATAAGGACGATACGGACGACGAGGACGACGAGGGACGATAAGAACGAGGAATAACGAACGATTAGATCTCGAAGGATCTACCTAGTGAAGTGACTAGAGGAAAACAACTGTGGTAAGAAAATGCTTAAGCCTTTAAATTTTACTAGGAGACGCCGTGGTCTGTATTCAAGCACAATTTGAGAGAAAAAGGAACACAAGCTAGTGTCAGCCAGGTGCTGCTGCGTATAGCTTGGCCCAAGATTGAAAGGTTCAAGTCAAAGAACAAGCCGTTTCCTTGCGTCACTCCAGGTCGGGCCATATCTCCAATGCCATGGTCAGTGACTGGAATTTTTTTACTCCATACGAACCTTCTTACGGACAGATCGTGACTGGCTTGAGTTCGACATCCAGCCGCCAGTTGGCATGAATTACTTCGTAGAATAGGACTGGAGAGACTGGTTGAGGGAATGAAGACATTACATAACAGCATCCCAAGCTGAGTCGAAGTTTGGCAATCTCAAAACTGAAACATTGATCGATGCTCGGCCAAGGCGTTCTTTGGAGGGGTTTC
>WIGN01000496.1:0-23981 GCA_014235955.1 Colletotrichum sojae
CACCGGGTTTCCCGTTGCCATGTGGCCGGCCACTCCATGATCTGAGACCACACACTGCCACCTGGCGGATTGGGGCCGTCAGGGAGTGCTTCATCCGCTTGTCCATTCTGTAAAGAGCGCAGTGTGTCGGTCCGTCAGGGGGATTTCACAACGGCCAAGAAATTCTCTCTTTCCACGCGGTCTTGGCCACGCAGCATCGTGCCCTCCCGCTGTTTCCCAGGGGCAACAATGCCAGTATGGCGGCATGTGGGAGACACCAATGCCATAGACGTCTCCGCGGGGCTTTGAAATCGTCTTGCCGAGAGGTCGGGGCCTACATCTCGGGCTGCTTTCGGACAGTGGACGAATCCGGCCGTACGGTCCAGCGCTGGACCCGGTACGACGGAGTAAACTCCTCGACATTTCCAACACTAAAGACTCGGCAGAAGACACCGGATAACCACTCGGTGCTCAGGTTCTGGCACTAAGAGGCGTGCCCCTCCGCACGATGACGCGGTGCCTCGACCCGGGGACACGGATTGAAGTGCCGTTTGCCGCAACCGGACAAGTGTCCAGCCACATTCACCGACGCTCAATTCGAGCCTTGCCAACCGAGTCACCCCCATTGGCTTGAACGTGTGACTGGCTGAATGGCAACGAGGCCTGATTGGGCGAGGCAGCTTGGACAGGCCGTTAGGTTGAGTGAGGCTTTCTGGTTCCGCCGCTTTGGGCTGTCGAATATCGAAAAGGCCGCTGGGCGATGCCCTCTGCTCCGATCTGGACAGCGGAGAGCCTCCCGTCCATCACAGATGGCTTATCCCTTTCCGGAGTCTTTTGCCTGCCAGGATCTCGGCCGAGAGGTAGAGCTAAGGGTCCAGCTACCAAACTAAACCTAACAGGGCGAATCTTCCCGAAAACTAGCTGCTCTCTTAATTCAAGCTTGTCTATTGGTTTTTGCCTTGTGGCCACCAGCAAGCTAGTTTCACGGACCTGGCGACTCTGGCCATGCGCCTCCACGGCGTGTGCCGGAGCCACGGGTCTCGATGTTGTGGCAGTTGGTGATCATCGTGGAGAGATCTTGAAGGACTGGAATGCTATAAGTAACGGCTTGCGTTCGCCAGAACAAACATAACGGCTCTCTTCATCCAGCAGTTTCAGTCATCTCACAGCAACGAGTTCGACGATCTTCAATCCAACCACAGTCAAAATGCGTCCCTCTTCGCTCATCGCCGTTGTCGTCGCCGCTGTTGGCACCGCAGTCGCCCAATCCTGGAAGCCCAGTCTGACGAACGGATCTTACAAGATCGAGGGCCAGACCTTCAAGAACAGGGGATACTGGGACTTCAGCAAGCTCGCGGACAACGCCAAGCTTCCAGCCGGTCTTATCGCCAGTGGCTACCCGGTGGGCAAGACGCATGCCTACAATGTCAACAACGTCTACATCCAGAACAAATACCTCAACCTGAGAGTCAATGGCAACCAGACCAAGATGCCGTTCCAGTCTGCCGAAATATTCACCCAGGTGAACAACATCAAGTACGCCTCTGTTCGGACGGTTGCCATTTTCGCAGAGCCCGCCGGGGTTTGCAACGGTAAGATTTCACACTCCTGCATAGCGCCTGGAAATCAATAGACTAACAAAGGCATCAGGCATGTTCTTCTACAAGAACGACAACCAAGAGACCGACATCGAGTGGCTCTCGGACCCAGCAACCCAGAGCAACAACCCCAGGGGCTCAGCTCGCAAGATCTGGTTCGCTAACCAGGCCATCGACGACAAGACGGACAAGTCCTGGACCGCCGTCGCGTCGCCCTCCAACCCCACCACCACGGAGCACGAGTACCGCATCGACTGGACGCCCGGTCTGGTCCGCTTCTTCATCGACGGCAAGGAGTCCTGGCGCACCGACAAGAGCGTGCCGACCGAGAAGGGACCCTGGGTTTTCAACAACTGGGCGAACGGCGACAAGGGCTGGAGCTGCGGCCCTCCCAAGACCGATGCCATCTTTCGCATCAAGGAGATCGACATGTACTACAACACTGCATGAGGCAGATGGGTGAAGGAATTGGTTCGCTGTTCACGGTTCACTGAACATATTAATCACGACAAACACAACTAATGTGAATATTGGGGATGAATGGTTTAATGACGAGACAGAATTGGTGGAGGAACTTAATACTAATACAATAATGAAACTCTACAACACGCATCTCAACTATGACTCTTCGCTTTTCCAATCTTAGTCGAAATCTGAAGTGACCTGCCCGTCCATGGCGCGTCTCATTCTGGTTGCCACGTCCAAACAACCTCGGCCCGTCTGTTGTCGACTCAGTGGCATATTAAACCCCGAGACTATTCCTCCCGTCCGATACTCCACGATCCTTGATGAACTGTAAGGAGAAAAGGCTCAACTATCCTGCTTCGAGAGACGACAGAGATTCCTCTAGCAGTCGCCTTGGTTCGGGTCGGCACTGTGCGTTGACGTCAAATTCAGCAACCACACCTTCTTCTGGGCTCTCGTATGAAACTCACGTAAAGAACCAGTCGCCTGTCTGCTTGGAACCCCCTCTGGCACAAGCCTTGATCTCATCGCTCAGTCTGTCCAGGCAAGTCTGCTTCTGAAGCTTGGTTGGCGGATCTCCCAGGTACTCCACGCTCAACTCGGCTCTCTTTCTAATGACCAAATCGTCAGCGACAGAGCATGTTGCGAGCTGCCCCTCGAGACGGCCCAGGTGGAGTCTTACCCGATCTTTTTCCCATCCTTGCCTATCAGATTGCTGCATTTAGTCCTCTTGTCTCCTTTGTTGCTGATCCTCTTGTCAGAGAAGTACACCACGAACAGATGCATGTGAACGTCTTGACCGACTTACTACTGAACCGCCAGCCCTGTACCCACTGGCTGTCCCCTCGGCGACTCCTGGCACCAGTAGTTCATAGCGCCGATCGCCGAGTCCTCGTTGTCCCACGAGACGCCGAAGGCGAAGCATTCAGCCGCACCCAGCCCAAAAAGAGCCGCAAAGATGGCAAGGAAGTTGGAGAGCTTCATGATGTTGTGTTCGTATCGGGTGTCGACTTGGCGAGATTGCTCATGTTTGAGAAACAGTTCAACTATCTACCCGTCCACGTCGGGATTCATGTCTGTTTTATGCTTTGGAGCAGGCGTCTGGCCTTGCTGTGTGGCTTCAGAGTATTGCTCACGCGGCACGTTCGGCACTGTCACTCTTACGCATGTTTCAGTTTGTCTTTTCCAGTTCCCGATGATCACTGGGTCGGATCACGGGCCCATCGTCGACGGAGGGTGAGACGGGAACGATAGCTGCGTGGCGTCTCCGTCATTCACTGACCTTGGACGCCTCTAGGAGCATTTTGATACGATAAATGCCATGACTTGAACAACATGGCCACCTTGGTAGGAGTGGCGGTCGTCACACCAAGGCTGCACTTATGTGCAGGAGTGTAGGATCTACCTTCCATCGGTGCAACTCTTAGCTCCTACATGTGTATCCGTAATCTTTCATCTCTTGTACTCGTCGTATTCAAGAGTACTGTAGCATGGTGCCCTCGGAAAACTCGGTCTTGGCCGGTGTACTGACGCGAGTCTGGCCTACTGATTCTTTTTGGCAAGTGTGACATGTATTCATTTGAGCTTTCAAACCTGCCACAACACTCTTCTGTCTCGGTTTCGCAAGAATCTTGTCAGAGAAAATTCGGTCTTCGGCTCTTCTTGCCTCTGTATTTCGTACAGGAACATGCCATCCATATGTGTGCTGATGCTCACAAGCCATACGGAACAGACTCTTTCCGGGCCAACCGTCTTCCGTCTCAACCGCATTATTGTGACACCGTGATATACATGTAAGACATTGAAAACAGAGCGATTCTGGGCTGCAGCGTGCACATGTAATCATTCAAAGAACCTCATTTTCAACGGTAACCTGAATTTCAAAGCTATCTTGGGAGTCGTGGCCCCTGATCGTAGGCGCATGTTAGTCGAGACTGGCCCTGTTTGAAACAACCACACGATCAACCGAAGAGAAAGTAAGGGAAACGAGAAAGCTTCCGGGAATGGAGGGCTCTGAGCATAAAAGAATTGTTGTTTGTCGATCTATGTGTTGCTGCATCCGACCCCTCTTCTTGGCCTACATGCCTTCCGCACCAATGTACCCACATAAACACTCATGTTTCCAGGTCTGGTGCTCGCATACCGGGCCCTTTTCTGTGGCTGACGATTCACAACTCGCTCGGCATCCAAGATGCACATCAACAATGATGATGCCATTATTGCTCTACTTAGCTTCTCTGGACACTTTCTCTCTTGTAAATTGCATGGAATAACTAGTAGTTTGATATCATTATACATATCTTCCTGACGGCCCAAGAACCTGCTTGGATCATTCAAACTGTACCCCTAGCAACTGCCGGTGGATGCTGCAAAGCCGTCTCTACCTCTGTGACACTGTGTCCGCTTAGCCGATTCCGGGTTCGATCCCTGACGCCCAGCTCCACATCTCGACTTCCATCAGCATGAACTATGGAGAGATTCTCAGCACGGCGGCCCTTGCGCGAATAGAGAACGACCCCTATGCAAGAAGCGATTCCGGCACCTGCCATCATGGCTAACAGCAGAATCAGCGCAAAAACAATCAAGAGGATGATTTTGTGCACTTTATCTACAGTGTGCGTGGTTTCGGTCGAGAACATCTCTGGTGTCTTGTCCATGACGCCAGAATTGGTCAGTTGCGAGATTGTTTCGTTAAGACGGCCCTGGTAAGGCGTGTAAGAGCAGTTTTTGAAGGAGACGAACATCTTCGGCTACAATGTTTGGCGTGATTCGGTTTGGTTTCGGGGACTGGATTTGTTTGGGGTGTCGCAGAGAGGGCAGTTTTCCCAGTGGCTTTTAAAGCGCCCAGACTCTTCAATTCTTTGTTGAACATGTCGCGTACAAAGCATAGCTCAACAAGGGCGATGTTACGGACATAATTGTCTTTATCACACTTTTAACCGAGATCATATTGACCGGCGCCGAACAAAGATACACTTTACAAAGATAACAAATTAGATACTAAGGTGTAAGTTCCAGCGCCCCTCCTTTTAGTATGTGATAGTATAATACACAATGGCCTTGTCGCTGTCCAGCAGCCCCGATTTGCCAGTCTTCTGGTGGTCTTTTGAGGAACACATCAACACCGTAATTAGTCGGTGGGGGCTATCATGGACCAGGCTTCAATGGTAACTGCGCCCTTCTGCCTGTCAACCTGGATGATTCCGAAGGCGAAGATGTCGTTGACCCAGTAATAGTTCGGATGGCCGGTTTCCAGGCTGATGTAGTTCAGCCCGCGTCCGTTCGGAGTTGGACCGGTGGTGCGGACGAAGATGTTGGCGCCGTCGTTGGTCTGGAACTCCATGACAGTGATGGCTATGAATCCGCCCTTGGCGTCGAGAAGTCCCCAGTCCCCTCCGACGGGGAGAACAACACCTTGATTGCCCGGTTAGCCTTTTGATCGCACCAGAGAACCCGCACCCGGATATCTGGGGCTTACCAGTCAGCTTCGGTCCCTCAAAGGCTCCGCCGACGATGGGGTCGCCGAAACGGTTTCCCCTGGGGCCCGGCCCAAAGTCAACAGACTGCCCGAGGTTCATTTGGAGCTGGAAGAGGGGCTCGGCATCCGGAATGACGGGGCCCTTTTTGTGCGCCGGGCCAGCGGCGGCGCCTGATGCCAAGCCGGGAAGCAGGCTCAGAGAGGCGAGACTGACGATGGCGGAAAGAAGCATCATGTTATGATGAAGATTAATACAAAGGTAAATTATGCGAAGCGAAGAATGCTTAATATGTTCAAGCTGATGCTGAATGCGATATGAAAGAGACGAACACCGAAAGAGCTTTGGACAGGTTCAGTCACGCCCACGATGGTTATATATCCAGATGAACACCACGATTCGATGATTGAAGTAATGAGGCTGCTTCCTTTCCCTCCAGCGCGAATTTGGGTATTGACGCAATGGCTGCCGACTGCAAAGTTTTCCCAGCACTGGGCATCGCCGACGGGGAAAACCTTCAAAGATTGGCGTTGGCCTGGGCGTAGAGCAATAACTAGCTTATCGACAACCCTAAAAGAGTTGCCCAAAGGCAACGCATCGACACGCGCGCGGGATTTGTTGGATGAACCTGCCAGGTCCGGTTCTTCTGCCCCTGGCGCACGTCAACTCAGAGCCGGCGCACGTCAAAAACGTCGACAGGTCGACGATGGGACGAAACGGTGCTGCTGTCTCGTAACCTTCCAGAATCGCCTTGTCTGATTATCCTCTCCCCCAAGCCGCCGGAAGTGACTCGATTGGCCGGTTGAGCGGAATGACATCAGACTCTGTTGACTGTGGTTGTTCTTCGGGGAGCGCAAAGCCTGCAGTTGTGGGTTTGACTTGCGGCTATGCTTTCGGGCCGGATCGATCGATGCGTTGGGAGGAGTGAAGAAAGTGGCCCTGGTGACGGGCATGGACACTCGCATCGAGGATCCAAGCGCTGGCTCAAGGCTCTGCTCGTCTTGGCCCGGTGCCGAACGGATTTGTAATCTGAGCGTCTCCCCGATGCTTTGCCCAGGCAATCATGACGGCGGGGAGAAACTTCCGCCATGAGAACGGACTTCAAGTGTTTAACTACACGTGGTCCTGACATCGTGACATCTCGGGCTTGCCGCCATGACGGCGACATTCGGAATACTGACGTTCCGTAAAGTGTATATAGCCCGACTTCCAGTTTGGATGGCATGGTTTGCACTAAAGACGTCTAGGTTCTTTTGAGGACAGGACGTTGAACCGATTGACAATTATCGTGAAAGATGATCGAGCTGATTACGGGGAAAGAAGATTTCAGGCTCTGACTTCATTTGGGATGCCCTAATTACTATATTCCACTTTGACTAGCCAAACATACAATCCCAGCCCGAGTCTTTGTCTTGCCAGGGCTCGCCACATTGGGTCTGGTGGTCACGAGCAGCACTTCCGTTGTCAAGTTCCACACTCCGTTCAACACACATAATCAATTCAGATCGACAACCAACTGTGGAGCCCGCGACGACAACAGTAACACCATACCGTATGCCTCGGCCCAAAAGGCCAAAAGGGCTCTATTCGGACCAATGTCATCCTTTTGATCAACATCCTCCAAGGCCGAAGGATATCTAAGTCGCGTTAGTGGAGGAGTCGTGGCCAAGTCGGTGCTTTTTACCTTCACGCTGCCCATGTTGCTACTTCGGGCGAAATTTGCCCCGGCGTCTTGCGTGACTATCAAGCAGTTTTCGGGGCTTCTGAGTGAGGTAGGACTTCGACGGTAGAAGCCCTCCTTCGTCCAAACCGACGATTCCAGGCCACAATGGTGGTGTGCATTCCGATTGCCAACAATAGAAACACAACCGCAGCCACTGGCGGCGTTTCCAACGCCAACTTGAGCCACGCCCATTCGTCTTTCCCAGGGGGACACAAGCAACCTTGAGAAAGATTCGCTTCCCGGGTCGGCATATGCTCATCACCCAAACTCTTTGGTTGCTCTTCCACGACTGGCATGTCCCTATCCTTGTACTTTTTGAGTTCCTTCTTCAGAAACTTCTTCGTGTTCTCTCGGTAGATTGGCATCTTTATCCTCAACTCCTCTTCCCAGAATGGCCTGATCTCATCCAAGTATCCTTGCAATTCCTCGTCGTCAAGAGAACTGCTCATTTTCAGAATTGCGGCTGATTCGGTGACCTTGACAGTTCGGATTGTTTTCTTTGTTACTAGTGTGCGTGAAGCTAGACTTTATTGGCACGTCGAGGGTGCACGTAAGTAAAGTGGTGATATCTTTCGTCGGAAGGGGGGCGGTTACTAGTTCTTCGAGATGAACAATTGAGTAGATCTGAGGTCGAGCCAAAATAAAAAGGCGCAACGCAGCGGGTATCAGACTACCTTATAATAAATCAGCGGCTTTTCAAAAGTGTTCAAGGAGCAAAGACGACTGGGTTGGGGAGGCTTTTCCTTTCCCATAGTTCTTGCTGTCCCCACCATTACGATTACGTTTGCAACACTGCTTAGTTTCGCTCTGCGTGCTATTGAAAGCATGCCATATGCGTCACTTGCTCTCTTGCTCTCTTGCTCGACACAGTCGACAGAGCCCGCACATGCTTTGTGCAACAGCATTTCCCGAGCATAGGCCGCCAGCGAAGAAGTTTTGTCCTATCTAGTCTGTTGAATACAGATTTTGAGCGTCTTGCCAGTGCTTGAACCAACGAAACCCTATGGTTTTCGTAGAAGACATGAAAGTGCAAGCCGCTGGCCGGGACGTAGCCGGAGCACTCCATGATTGTCTTCCAGTCGCCCGTGTTGCTTTCCCCAGTAATCCACTCCTTTCCACTGTCTTATGGTCGCAATGGGGGGATATGGAGCCTATTTTTCCAGTGGCAGTCGAAAAGTGTCTTTGAGGTGGTTGATTGAGCGGAGCGCCATCAGAAAGTAGTGTCAATGACTTCGGGCGCGAAGCGTAGGTAGGTAGGTAGGTACCTAGGTACTCACACGAAAGCAATCCAAAGGCTAAACGATCTGGTTGGCTGGCCTAAATCAACTGTCGAAACTAGCGCGTCGACTGGTGCGCCCTCGGAATGGCTCCGCTCTACCTCTCCCAGGCGTGTCCCGGTCTGGGAGCAGGGTCTGGTTCTGGTTCCGGTGTAAAGAGGCAACATATAGTGCGGTCCTCATTGCGCGCAATTTCGAGTCACGTTGAGCGATTCCAACCTCTAGTTTTCTGATCGAGCGAGATTGCGAGATATCGATGATGAGGGAGAAAATCAATAAAAAAGTGCTAACGATTCCCAAAGCGAATCAAAAGGCCCATCCGTCATGAATCCATTGCGGCAAGTCCATTTTCGGAGGCTTTTCGGCTGGTTTCGGCTGGTTGGGTGTCTGAGGGGATTTGGGAGCTGAGATCGGTCTCTTACGTTGGTGCGTGTGAGGAATCTGGACGAGCCGAAAGGGAAAAGTTGGGTTGTGGATGGGATGTTCAATGTGACATCGAAGGAAAAGTAGTTTGAAGACTGAAGTGTTGGTGATGAGAAGTTCAGGTTCGTCGACCACACACACATAATTTTATACCCATGTCCAGCGCTCAGAAAGTCTGCAACTGACTTCATGGCGAGCAACAAAATCAAACGATTATCATTCATTCATATGGGCAAGGGACAGCAGATCCAGACTTTTGCTGTACAGCGAGTCCACGGGTTCGAATTCCCAATAGACTCGACGACACGCCTCCGAAACCGTCGACAATGCTGCCACCGAAACCTACGCCTCAGCATACCGCAGCCTCACATGAACGCCATCTCTGGGTCCCATGCTGAGATGGAGATCCTTCCTCGGCTTCCCGGGTGGTCCGATCCACTCCATGCTGTCGAACCTCTGCAGGAGCCGCACCAGAAAGTACCCAGCCTCGGTAAGAGCGAACTGTTCTGTTCAAATCATCAGCGCCTACTCCCCTCAAACATCTCAAGGAAAGAAGAGACAATAGAGACTCACGTCCAAGGCATATCCGCGGCCCGCCGCTGAAGGGCACGTAATTCCAATCCATCTTCATCCCCTCCCACCTCTCTGGCCGGAACTCCAGAGCATCCGGGCCCCAGATGTCCTCGCGCCGGTGAAGCACGTAAGGCGCAAAGTTGACAATCTGCCCCTTCTGCACCGCAACCGGCGCAAGCCCGTCAGAGCCCCCGCCGCGCGGGAGGGTCGTGTCCCTGGTGGCGATGCGCGTGTTCACCGGCACATTGTTGCTCACCCTCAGCGTCTCGCGCATCACGAGCTGGAGGTATCGTGACGCCTTAAGCGACGAAAAGTCTATGCGCGGCCCCGTTTCCCTCTCATTGTACTCTCCAAAGTTCTCAACAACCTCCCGGCGCAGCTTGTCGAAGACATCCTTGCGCCGCGAAAGAAAAATCAGCGTCCATGAAAGCAGCGTCGCCGTCGTGTCCCGGCCTGCGAGCAGGATCCCAAGGATCTGGTCCCGCAGCTCGTCCCTGTCGCGAGTCTGCTCAACAAGCGTGTCCAGCAAGCTGTAGCCCTCCATTCCGGCGACCCGGGGCTTCGCAGTGCTGAGAGCCTCTTGGACGTAGTGGTCGACATATCTGCGGATGTACGCCGCCGCCTTCCTCCCCTTGACCGCGGGCGCGAGGTAGTAGAAGCCCTGGAGCCTGGACCTCTCCGTGAGCCAAGCTGTCGCTTCGCGGAACGCCTCGGCGAAGCCCATCTCACCGCCCGTCACGTCCGCCGCCATGGCCGTCGCCGCGCTTGTGCCGGCGGTGCTGCCCCTCGCCGCAGTCATTTGCGACTCGACGCTCTCGCCGAAGAGAAACGCTGTCGACGTGTCGAGGGTGAAGCGCAGGATGACGGGCTTCATGTCCACGTCAAGCGCGACGCCGCCATCGTCCGTCTCGGCCCGCTTCCCGACCAGCGGCAGCGCCTCAAACATGGCTTGCACGCCGCGCTCCGTCTCGGTCAAGTCGTTAATATGATTCCGCGAGAACTGCGGCCGAAATAGCGCTCGCGAGTGCTCCCAGAAGGCACCCTCAGCCGTGAAGATATTCTTGCCGAGCAAGGGGCGGAACTGCGCATTGCGGCGCTCTCCGAGCCCGAAGTCGCGAAATTGCGTGGCGAGAACGGCCTGGATGTTGGCCTGATCCATGGTGAAGATCTCGTCCGGGCCGAAGAGGCCGGCCATCGCGAAGGTCGGCCCGTTGG
This sequence comes from Colletotrichum sojae, assembly GCA_014235955.1. Taxonomy (NCBI): domain Eukaryota; kingdom Fungi; phylum Ascomycota; class Sordariomycetes; order Glomerellales; family Glomerellaceae; genus Colletotrichum; species Colletotrichum sojae. The sequence continues at coordinate 10,730 of WIGN01000496.1, forward strand.
CCTTGTAGGTGGGCTCGATGACATCGTCGAGGAGGTCGACACCGGCGCGGTCCGCGGACGTCAGCCGCCAGACCCAGCCGATGCCGAAGGGGAGACCCGATGGGACGAACTTGGGGGTTGTCGCGCCGTGGGCTGTAGCGAAGCTTTGGAAGCGCCGACGGGAGACGTATGTGGACAGGAGGAAGTACAAGAGGGACAGTGGCACGACGTATGCCACCACCGTGAGAGAAAGCAATGCCATGGGTGCTGCTGTGAGGACGAGGAAACCGTCTCGACGAGAGGAAATCTTGCCAGCTTTTATGTCTCTGGGATCAATGTCGCAATCTCCTCTCGGGTGTGTTACTAGACGAGCTCAGTTTTCTCTGGTGAAGCACGCAGAATGATTTTGTAAGCGCCCGGCAGAGTCGCCGTCTACCATTTGCAATCCAGGCGGTATCCAACTGTCCAGCAGATGTTTCTGAGGCTTCGTTCTCGGTATCGGAAAGCAGGGCGTACGCTCTAGGGCGTAGCCAGGATTCCCGGATGCTCAAACCGTAACGTTAATGGGGATGCAGACACATGTGGTTGGCCAGTCTAGAGGATGGGATCATAGCTTCGGCCGAGGCCCGCAACGCAATAGCCTTTCGGCAGTGGTGTCTTTAGAGTTTCAGGGGGGGGGCACGGATACAAGTCGTTGGACCCTCCCCATGCAGAGACTGACCGCTCAGGTTTGGCTTCAATAAGAATCGTCCGGAGCAGTGCGGTAATGATTCATCGTACCAGGTTGTAGAGTTCCATCATGACTCGGGACTGCGTTTGTCTGACGAAGTTGACGGAAAGGCGGGGTGCCGGTTCCCGACGACGTCCGACTCAGTATTGGAAGCCCCATCTAACTATAATTTGATTACATGAACACTGCCAGCCGACCGTGTTGTTAAGAATTCAGCTTCAAAGAGCAGATTTCTGGCGTATGGCTAGTAACCATATGGCAGATGACGTCGCCCGAGCTGATGGCACTGACTTGATGGGAAGCCTGCCAGTTGTCCTGGCTGAGTGGGATTGGCCAGGGTCAAATCGTCCGATCAGTCTTTGCCGGGCACGGTTGAGCAGGAGAGTGGACTCAAGTTATTGTCTGGGCAATTCATTTTCGGAACTATGATTTCACACCCGGAAGGATTGACGGCAGAAGGGTTGAACACTTTGGAACAACAGGTCGTATCATTAATATATCATGAGTCTTACAAAAAGGCCGTTGCCATTCACTCGTCGATCAGGTTGTCCTCCAAAGTCCTGATGATTCGCTCATCATTCGGGGCCCATGGCATCTGCGGCAGTGTGTCCACATTAAGAATCAACCCCTCATCCTCGAAAGCAGCCTGCACATATGCTAGACCCAACGTGCTCGTGAACATAATCTTCACTGCCGCTTTTACACTCGTGTCTGTGGTGAGTCTGAGAATGTTACCGAAAACGGTCAAAGAGTCATTCAGAAACTCGTCTCGTTCGAATAGGGCCACGGAGTCAATGATACAAACGACAGTAATCGTCCGAGGCAGCCGTCGTACCAGGCAGCATAGTAGTCTGGTCAGGGCATCGATGCTCCTTCCCTGCAAGCCCTCAATATCAATATCTTGATTCAGGGTTCGCATGTCGAAGGCGTGTTGTCTCAGTAATTGATCGATGAGGCTGATGAGCATTGGTATGGCCCCGACATGGGAGCCAGGCTCGTCCATGTCCACATGAAGCCCGCAGAACCACAGCAGTGGCACAAATCTCTCCTTATCCAGCAGTGCCTGTGCCATGGTTGTGCAGAAGACCGGCAGGGGCGAGATGCCGCCGATGGTCCTGGGTCTGCGAGAATCCCACTTGACAAGCAGTTTGGCCGAGGACGGCGACACGATCCAATTTCGGAAGGGCTCCGCGTTGACAATCTGCTCGGTTCTGGTCCGCTGTTTCACAGGAAATTGAGTCCTCCTGTCACTGACGAAAGTGCTGTCGACGAGGTCGAGATCGGGAGTGTCAAGAATCCGTCGCAAGGCCTCCTGGTTGATGTACCACTCCATCACGGGCGCCTGCGGCTGCGTTGGTGGAGGTGGCCATATTATTATCTGCTGGGACGGCGAGTGAGAACGTAGGTGCTGTATCTCGAGCCGGAGATACAGGTTCTGCTGCTTCATTTCTTCGTACTCTGCGTATAAAGCATTCAACTTGAGATACTGTTATAATTGAAGCTGGAGCGGAACCGGACTCACCACGGTCTCTTGAGGCTGTGTGGCCGTCGAACAACTGCTTGACCGTGTACAACGTCTGGTCTGCGGTGTGTTGCAGTTGTCTCTGTCCATGCTGTAGTTGTCTTTGGCCACTTCGTCCCTCTCGAGCATCTTGACGAAACGGGCGGCAGTCTCAGCTGAACAGTCCCGGACGGGGTAACAGGTGACTTGGACGATGCTTACATGCAGAGAACTCGTACATATGCGACCTATCGGCTTCTTCTACGAGATCTTGACCTTTCTCCTTTCCTTAACTGTCCGAAGACTCTGCACCAGATCCTTTTCGTAATCGCCTCCCATAAAGAAGGCGGATGTGGCCTTTTTTACTGACAGAGACCGGTGGCACGCGTCAGCCCTTTGGCCTTGGACAAATCTGCCACCGAGGACTTACACCCGTTTTTCAAGAAGAAGCCTATGGCCCGTTCGATTGCATCGAGCGTCGCAACAGTCACCTCCACAGATGCGTGGCGGATGTTCGCGTCGTCCGGAAAGTTCCCCAGGTAGAACTCGACTTTCGAGAGGATGGGGTTGAGACTGTCGAGTTCCGTTTCCTCCAGAATCTGTTTGCGCACCCCTGCAGCATGCTTAATAGCCTTCAGGTCGTACTGGTTAGCCTCACAGTTGATTTCTCCAAGCCCTTTAGCATTTTCCTTTTGGTCTTACGTCTGGAATGACTCCCACGGAACTCAGGATAGGTGTTGCATAGGGGTCGCTAGGTACAGCCTTTGACGCAAACTTGGTCGCTTCTGCGGCTGGAGTGATGTTATCGGCCAGTTTGCGCCGCGCCGTTCCAAGCGGCCCCAGCCGTCCTGTGTCGTTATCCTGGTACAGCGTCCGCGCCGCTTCGAGCGTTTGACAGATTTGACTCCAGTCGTGCTTGTCCCGGATGTTATGCGCCGCCTTGACCCCGGCTTTTGACTCTGGTGTGCATTTGAACTTCTCCATAGCCTCGGGAAAGATGCCGTTCCACAACTTCATGACGATGGTGTTTGCCAGAGCGGGCCTTGGAGTGAGCTCAATGTCATCTGGAACGCCCCAATCTTCTGAAAACACAGCAGCGCCAGGCTCTGGTCGGGGAATCACAGCCTGACTGGTTGGGACGTATTGCTGAGACATCGTATCGTATCGCGCCGGAGGATTTACAAAGGCCGGATGGTATTTCGGAAGGCGATTGTCGATGAAGTCGACGGATGCTGGTTGGCGATTAAGTTTGGGTATGGGAGGTGTCGACATGATGACCTTGAACCGCGATGGGGGAAGGCGTATGCGTCGAGCTGAACCGGCGAGGAAGTTGCAAAGAGCTGCTTCAACTGCCCGAGCCTTGCCAGTAGAGAGCTTTCCGCAGTCCAGTCATAAGCCACTTCGGGGGGAGGGGAGACTCCTGCATCGACACTGGATGAGTATGGTTCCACCGCACCGTCCTTCCCACACGAACTTTGCAGCGTAAGCCGCTTGGTGTTTGGTGTGATTATTGGCATGATATGCGGCCTGTATGCAGGCTGTGGCGACTGATGGGATGTGCCATCAAGTTTCCGACTCGGCAACAGGTTGGAGCCAGGCAACGCAACCCCCTAGCACTGGCACTGGCGCCAGGTCACCCACCCGACATAATCAACCCGAAAATACGCATGGAGGCCGGCGTCACCCAATCGTTTCGCGGCGTCTATGACTCGGATGATATCTGCATCTGTACGCACCTCTATCAGAAAGTTCGGTCGGACATCCCGCTGCGGCTTACTTCTTGGACTCTGGATCTTTTTGAAGTAGATATCATGTCAGGCTGTGAGTGGCTATCGGTCTTTGAGCCAACGCAGCCTGATCAGAAAGCTCTCGCGACGGCCCCATCACTGTCTCCGACTCCTATCCAAGGCCGTCCTTCAGATAGTTTCCTTCTCTCCCTCCCAAAGAGAGACGCGCACTTCATCTTTTGTAAGCCTCTGTTTCTTCCTATTCCAACCGCAAAACATGGAATCCGCCGAGATGGAGACGAACCCGGAGAAGATCGTCGGATCTGACGCCTCCGGCACGCTTCCAGCTGGCGTGAAGCCGCCCTCGCCCATCCTGGCTGACGCAGAGGCTCGCGTGGGAACTGATGCCAACAAGTCTGACAAACCTGCTGAAGATGGTGATGCGGAAATTGCCGCCGCGATGCAGACTTTGGAGCGGAAGGTTCTTGAGCTCAAGCAACAAGTCAAGGCTCGCCCAGCAGACTTTTCACGCCCCAAGATACTGTCGGAACTGGAGAAGAAAAGACGGATGGAAGCAACGTTTTACAAGCACCGACAGGACTGGGAACGCAAGTTTGGTCCTGGGTCCTGGTACCTGTCGGATGATTTAGTCCGCTGGTACTGGGAAAGAGGTGTGAATCGTGCTGTGTCCGACGACCAGTCGGCGTAGCGTGTTCCCTATGAAATTATTCAGGATAGGACATACGAAAGGCCGAACCTCTTCGATTCTCTTCGTGACTCCCCAACAAGCCAGGAAGATGATGAGGACGACGGCGATGACGAGTTCGATCGCGAGATTCACTACGGTGACCGGCGCGACAGGCTCCGAAAGCATTTCGAATGGGAGATGGACCGCCTCTACATGGAAGAAGAAATGGACCGCCGCAAGCGAGAACGCCACGAGCAGGAACTCCACATAGACGAACAAGGTGTTCAGAAGCCGGACGCGCCCAAGATTGAGAACCACCCGCCGAACATTTCTGAATTCGCAGAGCCCAAACTTCAACGGCTGGATTGGCACTCTTTCAGGGCACTCTGTCGTACTGAGGAGAGCAGAGCCTGTGTGTTGGATATTCTCGTGGGCGAACCGTTGATCGACGTCGACGGCTCTCGTCGGTGGTTTGGTAATTCGCGCAGTAATCACAAACTGGGACCCGCTACAGGACCGCAAGGCTCTCGCATCGATGGCGGCAGGGCAGCCGCCGCTGCCCGAAAGAGTTCGGTTTCACTCTAAAGCTCTTCTCCAGATTTTTTGGCATTATTCTGGGAAGGGACATGGAGCAATGGGCCGGGTCGTCATTCGTCTTGATTAGGCCTTTCAAGTTGTTGGTTCAGTACGAGCCAGCGCTGCGAGACTGGTGCATAGCACTGGAAAAAAAGTTGAAGGTTGCTACCACAGCAGAGAGCGATATTTCCCCGAGGACTTCGGACAGTTCTGGAACTGATCCGCCAAAACCCAGTGCCGATTCCCATGGTCTTGATGCGGACCCGAGCGAACTACCAGCAGGCAGTTATGCCACGCCTGACGTTCCTTCGGGGACAGATACAACTACCGACGGAGGGCACCTTTCATCGGGCCAAGAGAATGGCAGCATCAGCGTTGACCGCCGAGATGAAGTCGACCAGGGAACGGAAGGCACAGCAGGTCGGGAAAAGAAAGGTGGAGACGAAAACGAGGAGACGACCGAGGAGACGACCGAGGAGACGACCGAGGAGACGACCGAGGAGACGACCGAGGAGACGACCGAGGAGAGAAACGAAGACGAGGATGATCCAAACGACCTGTCAAAATCATCGACGGCACTGTCACACCTGAGGTGTCTTCTTGATTTTGTTGACTCGGACATTGCAGTCAAGCGGGCATATCTGAACAGCGGCCAGTGTCACAAGGTTCTCTTCTCGGACCTTTGGCTAGTTTTTCGGCCAGGAGCAGAAGTGATCAGCCACGACGGAAAACAAGCCTACCGAGTCGTTGGTGTCACCAGCGCTAAACACAGCGTTGGCATCGCCAGCCGCTGGGAGTGGTTTGGTTCCTCGCAAAACAAGCGCAAAAAGTAGGCACCATTCTCAATCAGCTGCGTCTACATCGACTTCGACGGAGAAAACATTGGGCCTGTATCAAAGGTCTTCGACTTCAAAAGGTTCGATGGGGAGAGGGAGGTCACTTCTTTGGAGATCTACCCACTTCGATTTCACTCTGTTAAGCGATCCGACTTTACGGACCCTGAGGGGGAAGAGTTCGACGGCCTCTCTGAAAATCAAAGATATCGACGGAAGCTCATACAGAGGGGCGTCAAGTTCCTTGAAGTTGTTGCAGTCAAGCATATGTACTACAACGGACCGACATTGGAGGTGAGAGAGGAAGTCGAAAGCGAGGTCGTTGTCGACTTCGAGACGGCCTTTGCAGTAGAAGATCCCGCGCAGCAGCTATGGAAGCCGAATCTGACAGCCGTCATGGGGATTCCCACGCCCGAGAATGCCGAGGACAATGCCGATGAGCCAACGCCACCAAACGATGGCAAGTGTTACCTGGGATGCTGCTTTAGGGAGAATGTTTACGACGACTCCGACATCGATCATTTGCAGAGGGTCGTGTACATCAACAGTCTCCTTCCCAGCAACGACAACCCGAATGACCAGCCTTCCATTGCAATTATTCCGCGTCCCCTGAACGAGCTTCAAGGTAGTACTGGCAACCTCCTGGTTTCGGATGAAGAATTGGTGATCATGTCCTATCGCGTCTTTGGCTTCGTGTTACGAAGCCGCAAATGGGGTACGTTTTCATCCTGAGCCGAGCTTGTATCTTCTTGTGCCACACTGACATCGAATTCATTCAGCCAAGTTGGATATATCGTACTTGACGGAAGCTAACCTGCCCGAAGCGTCGAATCTGGCTGACGCGGGTAAGGACGTAGGGGAGACAAAAGAGGCGAAGCAACCGCCCACGGCATTTGACCGACTGGTTCTTGAGAATTGGCACCGGAACATGATCATCTCCCTCGTTTCACAACACTTCCGAGACAAGGAGTCAAAAACGGGTCGGAGCGAGGAGTTTGACATTGTCAAAGGGAAAGGTAATGTTTTACGCGTGGCCCCGATTCGTTGAAACGGATAGCCAGACTGACATGATTGTCAATGACAGGAAAAGGTCTCATCATCCTTCTTCATGGTGCTCCCGGAGTGGGTAAGACTTCGACGGCTGGTGAGTGACTTTGACTCCTAACTGTAGGCTCATAGTCCATGCTTACGACCGTTTTATGGCAGAGGGTGTAGCAGAGCTGTTCAAGAAGCCGTTGTTCCAAATCACATGTGGTAAGTAGAGTTTGACAGGAGGTTGAAATGTCTCTCTCTACCTATTCTGACACAGCTACTAGGGGATCTTTGTACAACGGCATCAGAAGTCGAGAAAGCTTTCGAAACGAACTTCGCTTTAGCTAGCATGTGGGACTGCATCCTGCTACTAGATGAGGCCGATGTCTTCCTAGCCGAGAGAACCAAGGAAGATTTCCAACGAAACGGACTCGTAGCAGGTAGGCGGCCTTAACTCCTGCTTCCGGGCTCAATGGTGCTAATCTGTCACACCCTAGTGTTCTTGCGTGTAATGGAGTATTACACCGGCATTCTCTTCCTGACTACCAACCGTGTTGGCGACTTCGATGAGGCATTCACGTCCCGCATTCACATCAGCCTCTATTACCCGCATCTCAGCCACAACAAGACTGTCGATGTGTTCACCATCAACATGGACATGATCGAGGAGCGCTGCAGAGAGCGAGGCCGAAAGATTGACATTGACCGTGTCAAGATCGGCAGCTTCGCAGCCAAGCACTTCGAAGAGTTCCCCAAGGCACGTTGGAACGGCCGGCAAATCCGCAACGCGTGCCAGACAGCGCTGGCGCTAGCGGAATTCGAGGCCCAGGGCAACAGCCACAAGGCCGTACACAACCCCGATGTCGTCGTCAAGCTCCGCGACACTCACTTCGAGATCGTTCGAGATGCGTACGTGAAGTTCACCAAGTACATGAACGAAATATACGGCGCGAACGCCTCGAAACGGGCCAAGGAGAACTCCATCCGCGCCATCTGGATCGACGAGGGCGAGGTCGTCAGTGGCTCGACGGCGGCAGGGAAGGAGAACTTGAAAGGCGGATATTTGCGCATGGTGCGAGGAGAGTCTTCCGCGAACTCCCAACAGCTCTCGCCTCGACAGATGTCGCAGCAGGTGCCCCAACAGCCTTTCCCTCCGCAGCAACAGCCCCGGTACCCCTATCAGTACCAGACCTTCGCTCCACAGCCGGCATACTATAGCCCGGACCAGGTGCCGGTGCAAGCTCCCCAGTTCGCTGCAGGTCAACCTTACATCAACCCGGTCGCCATGGCTCCCAGCACCTCGTTCCAAGGAGCCGGAGGGGTCCAAACCGAAATGCCGACAACTCAACAGCCGCCGATGACGCCGCCTCAGCGACAGTGTCAGGCGCAATATCAACAGCAATCGACTCCGCAACAGCAGCAGAATCCGCCGCAATTCCAGCAGCAGGCGCAGCAACAGGGCCTAAACCTGGGTTTCGCCCAGAACATCCAGGCCATGTACGAAGCACCCAGCCAGCCGGGACCGAACTGACGGTCTTGTGAGACCAGAACATGTTGAAGGAATTCCTACGCGTGCTGCCTCAAGTTACTATCACTATCATCTCTGTCACTATTGTCTCTGTGGTTCCTATCATCTGTCACTACTGTCTTTATCGTCGGTCACTTACATCGTGTGTCTATCATTATCCAAAGTAGCAAGAACGTCAACATTGGTTACGGTAGATATCTTTAGTGTTGACTCGGTTAATATCACTGCTGACAAGACGTTATCCTATCTTGTCAATCATCTGCTTCCAAATTCCCGCCCATGCCGAAACGTGTTGTCTCTAAGCTCAGAAGGGGTGACGCCAATGGGTCTCCATAACTCCACAAAACTGGTGGACACCGAACTCTGACGATCCGCAAGCCTCCACCCGGCATCCTTGGGCACTCCCCAGTCCAGCCTCCTCAACATCCAATGGAAGGGTGGCCGAGTTGGTTATGGCGCCAGGTTAAGGTCAGCTTAACATCTGTTTCCTGGTGGGGCAACCCGCGCGAGTTCGAGTCTCGTCCCTTTCAAAGATCTTCTTTTGCTTATGGTGGTGATGGAGCGAATTTTTTTCTCAGGCAATCTTTTGGGCAATTCTTCTCTCGCTCCAGTTGTTTGTGGTCAGAGCCTTCTGGCATAGACTCGGTGGGTAGCGTTGGCTTCCCCCATATGCAAAGCCGTGACTCGAGTTAGAATATCGACCTGAAACATAACTTTTGTCATTACCGCTTCTAAATTCGTAACCGCAACAACGTTCCAAGTCTACCTTCCCAGGTTGTTCACCACGCTCCCGACCATGACAGCTACCTCCCTCTCCCAGTTGCCCTCAGCCCTGGTCTTCCCCTTCAGCGCGCTCGGCATCTGGCACCCGCGGACTACACACTCGCGGACTGCCTCCCCGACGCTCGCGCGGTTCGTCCGCAGCGTCCTTGCCGACACGCCGCCGCGGCCAACGATCTCCTGCACGCGGGCGCCAAGGCCGCCGGCCATGGTCCTCCAGAAGTAACTCGGTAGGCTTCCAGTCTCGAGATGCGCCAGCAGCGGCTGTAGCATATTGCTGGTCTGCTGCTTCTGCGCTGGCGCGAGCGGGTGTGCCGGCAGCTTCGTCGACTCAAGGACGAGCTCCAGCGCGACGACGTTCTGGCACCGCGCCGAGACGTCTGCCAGGGTGCGCTCGAGGCTTGGAAGCTGGCCGAGGGCACGCGACAGCGAAGCCACGGAGGCCTGCAGGGCCGAGCGGAGATACTGCTCCAGCGCTTGAAGAAGCAGCGTCGGCGTCCAGCGCTGCTGCTCCTTGCCGGCGGAGGCGGGGGGTACTGGCGAGAGGAGGAAGAGCGTGACCATTGCCGACACGGTCCGCGCCTTGGTCTCCTCGCCCTGGGCGAAGGTGGCCGAGTTGGGCACGGAAAAGTCGCGGATGATCTTCTCGGCCGTCTCCCTTACGGATCGCTCGATGGGCGCGACCACGCCATCCCGTAGAGTGCGAATAGCATCGACTCGTCCAAGGCCGTGGCCCTCCTCCCCTGGTGCAGACCTTTCGAGCACCTCCCTTAGAGATAAGATTGTATGGGAGCAGCGAACAAGCGCACGATGATCCTCCTTCTTCCCAGCGGCGGCTGCAGCAGCGCTCACGCCACCGCCGGCAACCTCAGCGTGCTGGATCTCGAGTTGGCGGCCCAGCTGCAGGCACCGTCCGACGCTGCGGCCTACCCTCAAGGTTTCCCAGAGACGAGTGGCGACCTGGCGGACCTCCTCTGCCTCGGCATGCTTATCAATGACTTCCTTCTCGAGCTGTCGGTAGCTATCGTTGAGGCTCTTGATCTGGGCGTCGAGCTCGGAGATGATGCGCTTGCTTGCAGTGTTTTGCTCCTCTGTGTACTGCAGCAGCGGGGCGGCGGACTTCGTGGTCAACGAGTCGATGTGGGAGTCGATCTCCTGGGTGTCGAAGAGCACTCGAGAAAGCGGCGTGGAGAGGTCGAGGGGCGCATCGTTGGGGTTGTTGGTCGCGAGGACGAGGGTGTTTGCGAAGGAGGACGGGCTGAAGTCGGGGGCGAGGAAGGCCTCGTAGTCGATGTAGGAGGGCTCCTCTGCTTCGGTGTTCGTCATGACGGGCGGAGGTGAGCCATTGGCTGGCTGGACGTGCGTGGTCTTGTCGTTGCTGCGTTTGAGGGAGCTTGGGGTCGTCGAGTTTGGGCTGTGAAGCTATCGAGGCTGAAGCTCCGCCGCGAAGTGCTGAAGCTCCAAAGTGTCCTGTCGGTGGGGTACGTACTCACACTTCCACTGGCCTGCACCTCCAGCTTCCTCAAGATCGGATTATGGAAGGTGCGAGGCCCATGCCTGGGCATCACCCAATCGGGCATCCGCGGGGCTTGTGGCTGTTTCGTACCCCACCCGGGCGTCAGATGTGGCTTATAGACCCATATTTTGTTTCTCTCGTGCCTGGTTTTTGGGTACGTACTCTGTATCCGTACCTGCTCTTATGGCCTATGACGCTGCCTCGGTCTTTCCCTCCAAAGATGCGCGATAAAAAGTGAATACTAGCGCCATTTCGTTTCCTTCTGTCAGCGCTGACTTGATTTGTTCATTGTTTTGTATCCCCACATCTACATCCCCCGGACCTTCGGCATCTCCACCACAACAAACTCGGTGCATCCACCCAACACTGCAACACCCGCCCGTTCCGTATGGATCCAGAGCAAAAGCAGTGACAACCACGAACTCCGCCCCAGCAGCTCTATTTGATGATCAGCAGTAGTGCAGCAAGGTCGCAGCCCCGGCTAGCCTGGAGTCGCTGACTACTCGCGGCTTGACCAAAAAATCGTCCCCTCCATCTTCCGGACGTTCCATCATCCTCAACATCCCATAATCTCGCCATCTTCTCCGAGTCGCCCGTGGCATTCGACAATCGGTCCCCGATTCTAGACCGTCCTCTTCTCTTCGATATACATTGCCATCTTCAATCCGCCAGCAATGTTCTAGGATCCTCCCGATCCCTCCTCTCCCGCCGCGAGAGCCATCAATCGCCCCGAGGTCCCCCACGAACGGACCACCCGATCACGAAAAGTCCGGACGGCCCGAACCGATCGAAAAACACCAAAACATCAGCTCACGATGCATCTCTTCTTCACCCGCGACGTCCTGCCCTACTCGGCAGGTCTCAACTCCTCCGACACGGTCCTCGGCGGCGTCCACCTCAACCTCACCGTCCTCGAGTTCTTCAACTACACCCTCTATTCCAACGACACCGTCTCCAACGGCTCGAACTGCTACGTCACGACGCCAAAGTTCGCCCCGGCCGCTCTCCTCGACAACGGCACCTTCGTCAACGCGACATGGTGCTACGACCCCGTCCAGAACATCGGGCCCCGCGCAAAGGCTGCCATCGGCGTCGCCATTCCCTACGCCATCGCTCTCATGCTCGTCCTCGCCTGCCTTAAGAAGCACGCCCGGCTCTACCTCCCGACGACGAAGCGCTTCTACCCCGTCGGCAAACGATGGCAGTGGTACTATGGCAGCATGGTCTGCGTCGCCGCCTTCATTGGCCTCTTTACCGCCATTGACGTCGACCGCAACTGGGTTGTCGGCCTGCCCATCATCCTCAACTCCTTCTTCTGGTACCTCATGCAGCAGTTCACCATGGCCCTCGTCTGGGAGGCCGTCCGCCATTGGGGCAGCTGGAGCGAGCGCCAGTTCATCGACCCGGACCCCTTTACCCTGCGCGAGGGCGACAAGCGGAGCAAGTTTGAATTCTGGCTACCGTTATGGTATTATCTGTGGCTTTGGCTGGTATGCTCTGTCCATACGCCCTCCTCCGTTGCGCCGATGACATTACTACTCCTGCTAACACTCCGTGCCCCCAGAACTTCTTCCTCATCATCCCCCGAAACTGGGGTGAGATCGAGAAGCAGCGCTCCCCCGACCAGACCGCCGCCCGCGCCGCCCCGAACGCTACCGACGCCCGCTTCAAAGCCGCCGCCTTCTGCCTCGTCGTCTGCTGGATGACCCTCCTCGTCTCCCTCCGCCACTCCATAAACCACTACCACCCCCGCAACCGGGGGCCCATCAACAAGGCCCGGGGCCTCATAAAGTACACCCCCTGGCGCTTCATCCTCATCATCCCGCTCGCGGCCTGCCTCGTCGGCTACCAGATCCTCGTCTCCTTCCGCTGGGACTACTCCGTCCTCAACACCAAGGCGCCCCTCGCCGCCGTCTTCGCCGGCGGCTACGGCCCTGCCCTCCTGATTCTCTACGTCCAGATCGCCTACGGCTTCCTTTCCCCGAACGAGGACAAGGAGCTCATCCGCCAGCGCCGCGTGCGCGGGGCCGAGATCGACCGCGAGATGGGCATCGTCGCCAAGCCCGCGTGGTGGAAGCGCGTCAACCGCGACGACCACCTCGTCGGCAAGATGAACATGCGCGAGCGCATCGCCCGCAACGTCCGCGAGGTCGGCGGCGGCAGCGCCACGGCCCGCGGGGTCCAGCACAACATCGACGTCCAAGCCGACGAGCGCGAGCAGGCGGACCGCGACATCGAGATGGCAAGCATGGCAGGCGACGGCAGCGCGTCCAGGCCAGTTCCGCCGGGCTTCGACGCGGCCAAGGGGGCGACATTCTCCTCGTACGGCGGCAAGTCCGACCGCCGCAGGCAGGAGCGCACC
>WIGN01000497.1:0-23980 GCA_014235955.1 Colletotrichum sojae
CAGGTGATATGTATTGTTGTTCCTCGATTCTAGCTCGCAGACCCCTGAATCCTCGTGTCATTATAGGGCCTGAAGTTCAGCGGGTAATCCTAGGGGCCAATGTTGCCGCCACATCCATGGCTCACTTCCGTATTGCATAACCGGGCTTTCCGACAGAATGACTCGCAGGTTCTGTCAGGTGGCTTATGAGACTGAAGTCTAATGGGAACATTTTTTATTTTTCAGAGCATATTGCATACAAGGGGTTATCTGCAAGCAGAGCTTTCTACCTTGATGATTTCCTGTCACAACCTTGTCGTCCCTTATCGTCGTCGCCGCCGTCCGTTATTGTCGTCGTCGTCGTCGTCCGTCGTCGTCGTCGTCCTTACTGCTGCTTGTGGGATGTGGGATATTCAGCTTGGGGGGTGTGAAATAATAGCCCCCTTTTACAGTGCTGAACATGGATAATTGCACTACCTGACGGTGGTGAGGGGCAAAAGGTGGCAGATTACCCGATTGGATATAGTAAACCTATAGGCGGGCAGTGGAGAGGTACTGCTGTTACTACAATTATCCAGGAAGTGTATGGTAGGCCGATCTCGGACGGAGTTCGCCCGATTGGACGTGATGCCTTCCGTCCTCCACGGTGTCTCATCTCACTCAACAACCTAGTCTTCCGCACTCACTTATCCTCTCAGATTCACCAAAACCACAGAAAAGGCCACCTCAAGACTCTCTTCCAAGTAGCATACCCCCCCAAAACCAGCCCGAAAATGTCTTCCACCCCGTCCCAGCCTTCCCCCGCGACCGCGGTCCCGGCCGAGTCCGACCCCGCCGCCTTCGCGCACGTCAAGAACTACATCAAGACGCGCTGCAACGCCTCGCCCATCTATGCCTTCCTCTTCGAGCCGGGGCTGAAGCTATCACACGTGTCCAAGGGCCTCGTCGTGGCGCGCCTGCCGCTGACGGTGAACCACCTCAACTCCTCGGGCAGCATCCACGGCAGCGTGTCGGCGACCATCGTCGACTGGGCCGGCGGCCTGGCCATCGCGGCCTGGGACCTGCGCGAGGCCACGGGCGTCAGCGTCGACATCAACATCAGCTACCTGTCCGGCGCGAAGCTCGGCGACGAGATCGAGATCGAGGGCCGCGTCGAGAAGGTCGGCGGCAGCTTGGCCTTCACGCACGTCAACATCTACAAGGTCGCTGCCGATGGAACGAGAGGCGCCACGGTGGCTAATGGAAGGCACACCAAGTTTGTGAGGAGCAGGTGAAGTTTGTGTTGAACGCACGGATGAGACTATGAGTCACGACGGAAGGCCTATTAGAGTGATAGACGAAGCGGAGGAGTTATAGAGCTAGAGCTTTACACCTAGAGGCCCCAACGCGAAACGAAAAAGCAATTTCAGACGCTTTCTAGTAACCTCCGTAAACTCTGCCCCAGCTGCTCAAGAAACCATCAGTCCAGCCGATGATCGACCCCCTCACGCCCGCCGAGATCAGCGTCCCCCGACACACGGTCGCCGACCGGATACTCTGGTCGTACTTGAAAAGCCATACGGTCCGGCCGACGCCGTCGGGCAGCTGCGAGCTGTCGATGGCGCTGACGATCAGTATCGCGACTAGCACCGCGTTCCCGGCGAGCATGGTGAACCACGGCCTCTTCATCCGCGCGCGCCACCAGCGCGTGTTGCCGCCCACCATCACCAAGATCGCCGCGTCAAAGACCTCGAAGGCGAGGCTGGCGGAGAGCACGACGACGGTGGCCGTCAGCCAGCGGCGCTGGTTGTCCGCGGGCAGCATGATGCACCCGATGCCGTGGCTGGCACTCTTGTCGACCATGTAAGGGGGCTTGTCGCAGCCCGCGAGGACGGACTTGGCGGACTGGAACATTGGGGAGCACCACACGGCCTGGAGATCCTCGACGCCCAGTCCCCGCACCGCTGCGGCGAGGCCGATGATTTGGAGGACGAGCAGCGTTAGGAGGAGGGCGAGGGCGAGGAGGGTGAGCCAGGCTTTTCCGATTAGGCCGTGGTCTTGCGGGACGGGCTCGGGGCCGAGGGAGACTACCCTTACTACAGTGGCTGCAGCTGTCAGAACTGGAAATGTCGGACCGGGAAGAATGCTCACTTTTGGGTCTGATTGAGTTTGTCCGTTGTCTTCTCCCAGCAAAACCAATATCCTGATGGTGGTTCCTCTCAAAAGGCATCAGGAGCGACTCCCTCAGCGCGCACCACAACAAAGCAACACCATTCTCCTCGACCGCCAGAAACGCCAGCTGCATCGTTGACCCGACATCGAGAACGATGGCCAGGGGCATCCACACCATGACCTGCTGCGGGGTCAGGTCCGTCGTGTAGGCCTGGAGCGTGAAGTAGACGCTGAAGAAGGCGAGGATGAGGGACAGCGCTTGGACCTTCTCCCAGCGCGTCACCCGCAGGGCGGTGACGGGCAGGTGGATGAGGATCAACGCCATGGTGTACGGCCAGGGGAGGAGGCAGCCGCCCGGGTCGGGACGGAGGTACGTCGGCTCGCCGCAGGGCTCCATGTTGCGCCGGGAGGAGTCGAAGGCGCTGAACAGGAGGGGGCTGTTGTCGGTCTGGTTGATGCCGACCACGGTCGTAGGGGAGAGGGCGCAAACTTCCATGGCTCCTGACGGGCGAAGTCTGGGAAACACTACGAGTCTCACATGACGGACGAAGTTGTGAAGTTGAGATGAAGGGAAAGGGGTAAGGGAGCATTATATCCGGTGTTGTCTTTTTGCGAATTCTACTTTGCGCGATCCAGCCAGTTTTTCAGCTCGCCTCCGAGTTGCGACGTCTTGGCTATGTTCTCTTGAATGCTCTTTTTCGATCTATTCGGCCTGCAAACAAACGTTCCAGCCCGAGTTGCTGCAAGCCTCGAAAGAAGAGAGCCACGTAAACTGGCCGCCTTTGCGACCTTGGCAGACGCCACTGTTCAGCTCTCTCTTGGCAGAAACCACCAAGAGTGCGTTTTCGATGCGAAGAAGACCTGCGGGACGCGAGGGCAGAACCGAGACATGCGCTTGTGCAAAGGCCACTGGGCCCTTATGACCGCTACCGTACTCTCTAAGACCAGTGGCAAGACATACTCACGTGCGTTTGACACAGGTGCGAGGGCTTTGAAGAAAACCTCGTACCCCCGGATTTGAATGTTTCACCTACCGAAGCATTGCCGGAACTCTCACAGGCCTATCGGGACCAGTGCCTCGGTGGAACCAACGAAGGCGCAGTGCCGGAAAGGAGTCGATGGTATCTTGCTTCAACAAGGTTTCAGCGCAGGAGAAGATATATAGCTGCGGTTGGTCTTCGTAATCGAAGGGAAGCTTACTCGAAAAAGGGGCCCAAAAGAATCCTCTTCGGGAGGAAATATTTTCAAGACTTGGTCTAAAAATGCCAAAATGGTATAAATATACACCCAGAAACTCCGGCTAATGCAATCACACTCTACAATCAGATGAACAATGCCATCGTCGCAATCGTCACAACAGACAAGACTCCCCAGCTCGCCCTCAGAGAACCAGCAGCGTTCTCGTCCTCGTCGTTACTAGCGCCCTCGCCATCACCCTCATCGCCACCGCCGCCTCCATTGTCACCGGAAGAACCAGACGGCGCCGCAACGTCACCGGGACCGGCCGGCCAGGTGAAGCTCGAGACAACCTTGTCCGAGTACCCGACCGTCGAGTTCCCCATCGTCCCGTCCTCGTTCGTCGTCGACCCCTTCACGCACCGGGCCCCGTCCCACTTGACGCGCGAAACGGCCTCCCACAGCCGCGTCATGTTCCGCAGCGTGTCCCAGGTATAGTACAACTTGCAGTTCGCGGCCTCGTAGCGGAACTGCACGGGCGTGCCGTCGAGGTCGTCGTCGAGGTACACGTTGGCCGAGTTGACGGCCCAGCTGCTCGTCGGCGGGCCCGCGAGCGGCGGGTTCGGGTCCACGAACGGCGTCATGTCGATCTCCTCCGGCGGCACGGTGAGCCCCGTGAGGAACGGCCAGATGCTCTGGTAGGGGCCCAGCTGCACCACGGGCCCGCCCTTGGTGCCGCCGATGGCCTGCATGGGCGCGTCGATGGGCCGCCCGCCCATCGCGACGACCTGCACGCCCAGCTCGCGCGCCATCATGCCGACGACGTAGGCACACGCGGACGCGCAGTGGCCGTCCGTCACGATCACCGTGTCCTCGGGTCGGAACCACGGCTCGGGGATGCGGAAGATGCCCGGAACGCCGTCGGCCGCGAAGGCCACCTCGCGGGGCTGCACGACGTTGGTGTACTCCTCGCCGCGGCCGCCCAGCTTCTCTGGCCCGTAAAAGCTCTCCCACGTCGTGAAGTTGCGCAGGTTCTCGTCGATGAAGCCCAGGAAGCCGAACGGGTAGGGGTGGTCGCGCAGGTCGGCGCCGGCGGCCTCGGCGGCGGAGCCGATCCAATCGAGCATGGCGTGGGCGCGGACGCGCATGTTCATGTGCGCCTCGTCGCCGCCGCGCGGGAATATCGTGGCGTACAGGCTCATGGCGTTGGCGACGAGGCCGCCGCCGTTGCCCTGCAAGTCGATGATGAGCTTCGTCCGGCGCTGGCGGCGGCTGGCCTCGACGAGCTGCGTGTTGACTCGGATGAATTCTGTCGGGTCGTCGAGAAGGCTCGAGGCGCGGCGGGAGCCGTTTTGGGAGATGAAGCTGTTCACGGCGAGGACGGCGGTATCCGCGAAGGCGTCGCCGGGTAGGAGGTAGCCGCTGACGTAGCGATCGCGGTGGACGAAGTCGGGCTCCGGGTAGCCGTCGAGAGCCGGGGAGAAGGAGCCGCGGGTGGCGTTCACGGGGTTCTCGGCGCGGCCGTTGCGACCGGGGACTTCGAAACGGCGGTGAACGGCGTCGCCCGAGTCGATGCCGGAGAAGTTAGAAGTTATGGTGGCGGTATTGGTGAGTGTGAGCTTGGTGCCGTTGGCGAATTCGAGCTCGCTCTCGTCGGAGAGGGTGATGTGGATATACCGGGTCGCACTCGGGACTTCGCCGACGTTGGCGAGGGCGGCACTGTAGAGCTGCTCGTTGTAGGCGGCGTCTGGGTCCTGGTCCCTCGAGTTGTCGACGGAGCGTTGCTGGAGGTAGTCGACGATCTTGGCCGAGTCGAAAGTGCTAACCTCCGAGGGCGTATAACCATGGCTCTGGGACTTCAGGTAGTCGGCTGTGTTGCGTTGGGTCAGACGTGCGCAGGTGAGTGTATGGGCAGGATTGATAACATACTGTACAAGTAGACCCTGGGCGTCTTGATGCCGTCTTCAGATATAGAGATGAAGAGCGCGGGGGTCTCGAAGCTGATCAGGGTGTTGAGGACGGGCGTGTAACCCAGGTGGCCGTCGCGGGGCTTCACGTTAATGAGCCGGTACAGGTCGACGGCAAAGTCCATTTGCGACTCGTAGGTGCCATTCCGAAGCGCGCTCGTCATATTATCCAGCCCACCGAAGATGTTCACGCCGGGGTAGAGATACTCCTTGGGCGGCTCGGGGAGGATGCCGACGGTGCTCTGGAACTCGAGCCACGGCCGTATGTAGTCGATGAAGGCCGCATCCCTGCCGACGTCGACCGGTATCGAGCGGAGGCATTGGTACGCTGTCGAGGGCTTGACCACGGCTGTGTCGACAGTCAGTTACTGGATTTCATTAGAGGGGAGAGAGAACGTACGGGTTGTGTCCTGCGATCTCGCGTCATCGTAGACCCGAGCAAGCTCCGCGCAGGCCTCGCTCCCTGAAGTTTGCCTTCGCAAGAGGTCCAAGTTCGACTGCGCCGGTGCGGCGACGGTCAGGCCCACAAGGGGCAGGACGCGGACGAGGGCCGACGCGAGGGACATCATCGTCGCAAAGTGGTACCGCCGCGGGGTTCGAGAATTGGCAGAGAAGGAGATGACGGCACCTTCGCTACTCTTCTCAGGTCGTCGTTGTCCTACCTTTCAATCCTAGGGGCTGCTAGAAGGGAAAGAGGAGGCGATGCAGCGAGGGTGCCCCCTTATTTACGTCAAAAGCAGTCCCGGGACGAACAAACACCATGTCGTACAGCCCAAAAGGCTGCGGTTTGCCCCCTACCGAATGCATGTCGTACCAACAGAAAGTCCCTTTGGTCCTGGGCTGACGAGTTTGGCGAGCAAGCTGGGCCGCTTGGCAGACATGGGTGGCCTCATCGCCCGGCACACGCGCGCGAGAGTTGTCGTCGTCGCAGTGGAGGACGGAGTAAACAGAGAAGAAAACGGCTCGAAAGTTCCGACCAGTCAGCTTGGAGTCTTGGGGACAAGCTCTTGTCAGGTTGTCAGACAGACCGGCTGAGCGCCGAATCAGTCTATGAAAACGGTCTGTTTAGGTATGGAGGTAAGACAGACAAACGCTAAAGTTGTTCTGACTCCGCACGCCTCCGAACTGGCAGCTCATGGCAACGGAGTTAGTGTAGGCCCCGGTTCCCCATTCCGCACCCCGCCCGGGCGACGGCCTCCCAAGGCTCTGATTAGCTCGAGAGGGCTGACGGCCCCCCTGGCATACGTAGGGGGGACCCTCTTTGTGCGTTTGGTGTGTTGGAGCTGTTGGTTGTCGCTGGTTTGGAATAGTGGTGCGAGGCGCCCAAACCGGTTTGGTATATGGGGGTTTGCCAAGGCGGACGGGGACTTGGGGCCGCGGTTGTAACGGATCCCAAGAGGCTCATTCGATGGCAATTGGATGGGATCGGCATCCTGGTCTGCACTGTCGCCCTGCAGCCTGCGGCTGAGAGTGTTTTCGTAGTCGTTGTCGATCGGTGTCGGCAACTATCCGAGCCGAATGATTCATTACCGCACGTCGGGTCTTGGGTCGGGTGATTGCCACCAAAGTAGTTCAAAGTTGAAGCCTAATACATGAGATGAGCAATCGGTACTCTACTCCCGAGATACCCCGCGTTGCCCCTCTCACAACACTCTGCTGTCCGAAACTCAATCAGCGGGTTGCTAATTTTGTTCATCTGGTAGAGAGAGAGGCGTCCTTGATTACGGTTGGCCCAAGTAGATAGGTACAGCAGAAGGTTCGATTTATCACGCAGGAGTTCATGCGTGTTTTGGTTTCGAATGTCTCCAGAAAGACCGGGACTGATCTATTGCTACCTGTAAGACAAGGGAGGCAAGACGGAGTCAGGACGGGAACTCACATAGCCATATAAGTTCGGTAGGCGGCGAGAGGTCCCGATTAGACTGCAACCTACCTTGCCTTGGTTGAGCTTCTGAAGCGACAGGTCCATGAGAACGCGTCGATGATTGGCCTTCCCAGGGATTAGCGTTGACTTTCACCTCGTGGTTGGGACGAAGTCGTGCAATGACCCTCTGAAACCCCGAGTAACCTTGATTAGAAGCCAGCATTGGTGGATGGATGGATGGATGGATGGATTGCTGTTAGTGTCAATCTTAAAATCAGCCCAGCACCCTCGAGGACATCACATGTGAGTAGCCCATACGGAGCAGCAGGCCAGCCAAAAAGAACGTCTGCGCAATCTGACCGCTTTTACGACTCTACGAACTCCCTGAAGTGACAACGGTTCGATTTCCATCCTGTGGATGTCTGCTTGAAACAATACTGTTCTGTCAGTCTCCCCTCCTCCGAGTTCAACATATCATCTGTTCCGAATCAGTATTTCATCGAATTCAACAATGGATGCTCAGTCAGTTCACTATGAAAACCTCTTCGATGCCCTTTGTTCCGCGAGGGCCAAAGGGCTCGGCGAATATGTCGATCTGCCTCAGATGGTCATCTGCGGAGACTACCCACCCGGCAAGAGTGCTGTGTTGGACGCTCTAGGCATGCGTGCTGCGGAGAGCTACAGCAAAGAGCGCCGTTTTTTCACGGAATTCGTCCTTCGCCCCACGGGTCTCTACGTGGATAGGCCGCATTTCGTGGTAACCATCATCCCCGGGAACGAGAGGCCGGAAGATGAGAAGGAACGATTGAGGGAATTCAGCCGGGAGTTCGAAAGTTATATGATGCACAGCATAGAGCATATCCTCCGAGAGGCAAGGGCTGAAATCGAGAGGCCTGGGTTCGACAACCTGCTCCTCCGTGACACTGTCCGGATTGAGATTCACGACGCCGATTTCCCTCGCCTGATCCTGGTGGATCCACCGAACGCTGCGCCCGAAGACCAGGACACTTTGAGTACTTACAACGATGCCGTTGAAGAGCGGATGATCCAGTATATACAGAACCCGCGCAGCATCGTTCTAGCCATTATCGACCGTCCCTCCTCACCCGTTGAGGAGCCTCATCCTGATGATCCACAATGTTGGCTTCCTGAGATTGTCCGGAAGTTCGATGACGCTCGAGAGCGAACTATTGGTCTTGTGATACCACCTTCGGAATATACTACCGTCATACCTGCGTCCAACTATATCGACCTGCCCAAAAATGAGAAACTCGTTCTCAAACTAGGATGGAACGCGTTAAAAGAGCCCCCGGGAGATCGTGTGTACCACCGAAGTAGAGGAAGATACTTCCTTGCCGTGGCAGATTTGGTTAAATCTGCCTTGTGTGGCCCCGTTAGCTTCCGGGAACACTTGGGGAAATCCTTCAAAGATATCCTCGAGCTGTATCAGAAGCACATCATTGCCGATATCAAGACACAGCTATCATTTTGCAAGGCCAAAACAACCAGGATCAGCTCAGTGCCGAGGTCGACTTCTAAGCACCTTGGTTCCCTGGTGGAAGCTAGCAAGAGCTTCACGGCGCTCATCCGTGCTGCAATGGAAGGAGATTACACGGATACTTTCTTCAGAAACGGCGAATTCTGCGTGTCCCGCCGTGGAGACGGCGTGTACTGGTCTCCGCTGAAAGACCTCCCCGGGAACGGACGTCAGCTTCGGGACATCATGCGGCGTAGGATCGACCGTTTTGGGAAGAGGATGACAAAAGACGGCCGCGCGCACCGGATCCTGGAAGAGCATCAGTTTCCGTCACATGAGAAGGACATCAGACGCTCCGACTACGTCGAACAGGTGTCCCTACTCGTTCAGCAAACCCGTGGTTCTGAACCACCCGGTACAGTCAACTCCCTCGCGATATCTGCGGTATTCGCAGATCAGTCTCGGCAGTGGAGAGACATAGTACACCAAGAGTTGAATGGTATCATCAAAGAAGTTGCCAACGTTGTCAAAAACGTCGTCAATCACATCGCCTCATCTCCCAACGAGACGCAGCTTCTGGCGTTCATGAACCCTGCCTTTGAACGACTCAAGGCTCGCGTCGTGGGAAAGGTCGAAGGGCTTCTGAGCACCACCTTGGCCACGCAAGCGGCTACGTTCAGCAGCTTCACAGTTTCAGAGCTCGCCCGCGACCTCCGACTCTCTCGGGAAAGAGCTGGCGTGGACAAGTGGCTCAAGTCTGCGTTGGGCTTGAAAGAGTCCGACGGACCCAAGAAGCAGATCACCGTGGATCCGACTGAGTTGATCAAACGAATTCAAAGTGAAGTCTCTGTCGACTTGGAACGGCAAGCAGCAGAGCTTGCCATCGACTACTCTGAGGCGCACTATCAGGTGAGTGCCAAGCATAAGCTCTGCGCCCTAATGACTAGACCTGATAACACTCGCAGATCACCTTGAACAGGGTTATCCAGGAATTCGGCAGCATAATCGAGAACGACCTCGTGCAGAATTTGCCCGCGATATTCGACATGCGCAGCGTGCTTCTCATGAGCGACGCAGAGATGAGGTGCCAGACGGACGCGGCCGAAGACGTCTCTACTGCCACAGACGTCCTCCAAGAGGAAATTTCCACTCTGAAGGATTGCCTGGCGATGTTCGATCAGCTGAAGGTGGATGCTCAGGCCAGCCAGGACCAGTCTGACTGCGATACTTCAACCACTGAAGGTGAGACACCAAATTCATGCCCCGGGCGGCCCGGACTTATTCCCTGACCTTTCTTTTTCTTCAGATACAGAGCACTTCAACTTGATCGCAATCGAGAAACAGTACTGACCGGTTGGTTCTAGTTCTGTATACTCCCGCGGACAGTTTGGCTGACAGTTTGGCCGGCTCGAGTTAAGACTCACGTGTTGATCTTGGCAGTTGGTTCTGTGAAGGGACAACGGGAGGCATACAATAATCAGTTGTCCACGAGCACTACGTTCACGAGGTAGTCAAATAGAGTGAAACGCATTTCTCTGAGACACCGGTCTCCTGCATTTTCACCGATTGCTCTGCAAATTCTAGGAAGCCGATCAAGATTGTGCCTATCTGGCCGTGGATCACGCGTATACGATGCCATGAAAACGGGTTTGAATGCCGATCTGCCTGTTACTAGAAGAATGTCGATCCAGGTTCGACATCGATCTGGCTTCTCACGCAGAGCATCTTTTGGATGAGGGGCATAGGCATGCGGGTGACATAAAAAGATTCCGCCCACGCCCGTGAAGTTGTATGGTATGAGCGGCAACTTTTTTTGTCACCCACTTGATAGGCTGAGGACAAGGTTTGCTGCACCGCAGGGGTTAATTCTTACATTGGTGCGTCTGAGACAGATGGTCGGCCTCCAGCATGCCAACATGCCAGGTAGATAACATCCAATCAGACGAATTCTGACTTTGAAGTCATGGTGCAGCGACTAGAGCTCGCGCTACTGGATCAAATTCTCTCTCATTTACGCCGCCTTCATCAATATCCCACATGTTGAAGCCAGATTCCTTCACCTTCCAAACGACGTGTGTTTCTCCCGCGGAACACCACCCGCCTAGCACCATACTCGACGCCATTCGGGCCCTTTTCTTCTCTTTTCCACCTTTGGCAGGCTTCGACAAAGACGTGGGTGACTTCTTTTGCTGTCATTCGTCACCTCGAATCCAGAATGTCTTCTCGAGCAGAACATCCTCAGGAACCCCTCGTTTCCGTCATCGCCAGACTCCGATCACAAGGCCTCGATAGATACGTCAACCTTCCCCGCATTGTGCTATGTGGCAATCAGCTTTCCTCGAAGGCCACCGTGATGGAGGAAGTCGCGGGCATATGGAGCCTTCTATTCAACATGAGCCCTCGTTCTGTCACCGAATTCATTCTTGTCCACTCAGAGAAGCCTAGTACGACGGTGACGATAGCCTCGTCGGCGGTGCGACCAGTCGAGCAGATAGAGAGGCTTAAGCTCTTCGACCGAACGATCGACATCAACTCCCGTTTTCGAAGCACTTAAACCACCATGGATGACGTCAAGAGCGAGCTATGACTGTACTCTGTCGGATACAACGGCGAATGCGATATCGTCCGGTTCTCCATACAGTCCTCGAACGCCTCAGAGTTTGCTGTGATGGATCTTCCGAGCCTGGCTCCGCAAAGAACATCGGGCGACGTTTCCCCAGGGTACAGATACGAAATGAAACAGGTCGCTCTCCGACACATGGGAAACCCGTGCAACATGATCCTCGTCATCTCGGACGGTGTACATGTCGACCAACGTGAGGACTTTGTGTCCCTGGCTCATGAATGCGACCCTCATGGGCATCGATCCTTTGGACTTCTCTTCACCCAGAAAAAGTTGAAAGACGCGCAACTGGGTGAGGCAAGTATCAGCCATCTCGGTCTCGGATGTCGCTTCGGCTGGCATGCCATACAGGATCCTTTGGTTCCTTTGGGCTCCGATGGAAAGCCAAAGCCTCCTCGGGAGGTTTGCGTATGGTCGCCTGGTGAGCTCGATCACAAGCAGGATGTCCCTCTGAAGGACCGCCTCAGCCGCGCGTTCGGAGACCACACGGAACAACAGCTCCCGGGCATCGTCGTAGACATCGAGAATGTACTGCAAGACCGAAGAGACGAGATGAAGGGGACGGATTCGCCACACTTTTCAGTGGAAACCCACCGTCAACTCTTGCTTGACTTCAGCATGAAGTTTACCAGTCTGATAACTGCTGCCGTGGGTGGGGCCAACACCTACCCCCTTTTCATCAGCACCGAGAAACATGCGCCGAGAAGCCACTCCTCGCGCCTCCGCGGTGTCGTCAACGAGCTGCTGGCCAAGGTCGAGAAGGCGCCGCGAGATAGCTCCTCGAACCAGAGTCGTCGACTTGAGTTAAAGGAGAACAAAAGCCCTGCAGGATTACCCACCCCGAAAGCCAACTTTCAAGCTGATCACGAAGCAGAGAGCCTCGATGATCAGCTTTGGGAACACCAGCGCCACGAACTTCCGGGTACAATGAGCTTCACGGTGGTCTCTGCTTTGGTCGCCGACACCTGCGGATCTTGAAAGAGTATCCTGGAGTCATCCGTAAGGCAGATAGCGAGCGCGGTTGGGGCGACGACGAGCAACATTGTGGCCAGCGCTGCAGATCCCCAGATCAAGCCCATAGTCTCGCACATCATGCGCCTGGCTCTGGACATTCTGGTGCACGACCTGAGCAACAAGACGAGACAGCTCCTCGCGCCATATTATTCGATGCATCCGATCGCTTGCAGCCAGCACATCACCGAGGCTGTACGCAAAGCTCAGCACGATCGAACGCGGAAGCACGTGCGGAGGCTGTTCGATAGCATCGGTTTAAAAAAGTCCGGTGACACATTGTTCATCCACTCCGAACCGAAGCTCCTGCTTGATACCATGGCATCCCACGTCGAAGAAGAGCTTCAGCAGCAGCCCGTTGCTGCAGCGATTGACTTTGCGAAAGCATACTGCCAGGTATATGGACGCCACATCACTTGAATCTTCGTCCAGATCGCTGACAATCATCTTTCATCCATGGCTTTCAGGCCGGCTTGAATCAGACGATCGACAATTTCAACGCGCTCGCCGTCGAGGCTGCTTGCTCCAGAAGCTGCCGGGCCTCTCTACCCCTCAGAGCATCATGAATCTGAGTGATGATGAGATACGAAACTTGGCGAGCGACCCTGGTGTCACCACCGAGCGACGTAACCTCGAGGAACAGTGTGATTTCCTCGAGAAGTGCCTTGAAGAACTGAGAAGCTATCTGCCGGCGCAACCTTCTGACGACCATGCAGCCAGCGAGACAGATGAATATGAGCTTCGCATTTCTCCTTTTGGTTCATTGTAGTTGACTGCCTCCACATTCTGTCATTCATCGTCGATTACTCTTTTGAGTTGGGCTTTGCCGGACGACATGATTGATTGTCTTCAGTTGGTAGATTTGCACAAGACTGCTAACTCAGCTCTCCCAGGCATTTACACACCCGAAGATAGTATTGACGACACGCCCAAGAGACCCCAAACGCCGATCAACTTTGGCGCATTATTTTCAATCACCGACTAGCCGGCAGAGCTGGGGCTTTCCACCCCGACGAAGTTCGTGGCGAGGGTCGGCTGAACTCTTTGAGCTTTTCAAATTGCTGCGAGGAAACGGTACCTAGGACAGAGTGTTGAGAGTGTGGCAGCTGAACAAGAACCAGAGAACTTTCGGTTGGTTTTGATGTGTTGCTGGATGGATTGCTGAAGAGACAGAAATTGAGAACTCAAGCTTGTTTGTGGCCAAAGATGTAAAACTCATGCAACATTTTGCGTGGTGAACCTGATTGTCCGTCTGTTTGCATTATGAGCCAGAACTGTATGATTCTCGTCCGGTGATGAGAAAAAAACCTCGCCATTGTCACCAAATCTAGCGAGAGTTCAAGGAAAGGAAGCCGTCGTATTATTTTGAACCTTTCCAGGCGATCGATCACTAACGTCAGCGATGACTAGAAACGAGTGCGGTAATTCAACAAGAAAAAGACTAACCGAGCATGCTTTCTGTGCTGTACGGGAGGACAGTCCGGGCATATCATTAATTCAGACAGGAAAGGTGGTGATCATCTTGACGCGAGGATTTTGCATAAGAACGAGAAGAAAACCTCATTGTAAATGGCATAATATCAGACGTACAGCGACCAGGTGGAACGATGTAGGGACAAAACCAGAGAGGCTCGTTTCTCTTTTTTTCAACACTGGAATCTGTAGGTGTTCGTTCTGTACCTCTGGTAAATTGAGTCTCGCCAAACTTGACTACTTCACTAAGTGTCTGGCCTCTACTTGATCCCAAGTTTGGGACAACTAAATGTTGCCTATGAAAGACCGATGTATGGCTGATGGCTGAGGACCTGGTTAGTTATCGGCACGTGGGACGTCCTCCGCAGGAAACTCTCCGCTTTTGTTGAGGCCTGCTGCGTGGCAGCTTCTGTGCTGGCTAAAGAAGACAAGTTTCCCGGTCTGCGGCTGACGTCTGATGACTTGGAGTTGCCAATGGAGCTTAGATAGTCATTCGCCAGGGAAGTTTTGCTAGGGGCTGCGATCTCCCTCCGCGGGACAGGTTGAGAGGGCAAAAGCGGAAGACATTGAAACATATTACTTGGCAGAGACAAGACACCGAGGTTTTGAGGGATGTGTCGGTTTCTAGCAATGAGTGCGCATGGAGCTTCGTCATGGTGGATGCTAGCCCGTTCGTGCCGTGGTCCTGGGGATGATCGATCTTGGAGTCGAATGCGAAGTTATTCCCGGGTGTTAGGCCCACAGAAGCATTTACCGCGCGGGTTGGTGCAATGGACGAACATACTTCCTGGTTGCCATCAGATAACCAGCGTACGTCTATAAATACCAAAACTGGCGGTTCACGAAGGAAGATTTTATTACCCTCGGCGAGAGCTCACAGATATTAGGCCGGGAACCTCGCCGATGACATGTAGTCCAAGGATCGACGGCTTGCGGCTCCGTCGGAGGCTTGGTGCGGGGCCGGGTCAACACTTATCACCGGCTAAGAGCATACCCGGAAGGGGGTCGGTGCTTAGCGGGAGTCATGACTTGCCGTCCTGGAAGGGATTATGCCATATTCCGTGGATTGTGCCAACAGGAAAGTGAAAAGCTGCCTTGGAACAAACTTGCCCCTTTCTCGAGATTTACATCTCGTTCACTGGAGAGCAGGGCTTCTGGGACGATGAACCGGCCTGGCATGCCAGGAGTATCTTCATGTCGATGTCTCTACAATTCAAAGAAATAAAGCCAGGGCAACAGGCGAATATCGGATAAACCGAGCCGTCATAGACGAGAGCCCTTGATTCAAAGCCCCATGCCCATGCCTCGAGAGACGAATAACACTCAATACAATCGTAAGTGCCTCATTCTCTTGGCTCTCCTTGGCTCCCGCCTTGGAAGCGCGGCCCGCAATCGGACCCAGCCGAAGCACGGGCCGTGTCGGCAGATGTCCGAGAGTGAAGAAGTGAAGGCTCTCATTCAAGTAATGCCGATTTGTCACTCGACGACTCGAATACGTCCAATTAACTCCGGGGCGAGAGAGTATCAGCGGGGGAGGATATGCCAGATAAATAATGACGCTCATTCGCCATCCCCAAGCTGCCACCTCCAGCGTCTCCATGGGGAAAAGAGTTCTGAAGCAGGACGCTCCACGGGGAAAAACGCAACCCCGGGCAGTGTTTCGGCCCTATCGGACGGTGTGGTGGAACCCTTGACTGGGTTTTTCGAGAAGGGGTCCATGGAATGGATGCAACAAAGTGACGAAGGGCGGAACGGGGACGCGGAGTTGGAACACGCTCGCCTCGCCGACATCGTCCAGACTGAACCCCCCATCCTATCATTCCGAACGTGCGTCCTGGTCCATCTTGTCAAGTTCCCCAGTTCTCCAAACCCCGAGTCGCGGAGAGAGGGAGAAACCCCCAGAGCAAGCCATGTCGCCCCAAAGTCCGGATGCCGGGGCTACTCTGGAGATTCAGCTCAGGCGTTATGGGGTTTCTCCACCGGGAGGCACTACTTAGTGATAGACGGGGACGTCGAACTTTTCAGTCTGCCCTCCTCTTCCCCTTCATCGGTCACTTCTCGTCTCTCTTTCGACTTGACCTTTCGACTGCTTCCACCACCACACCCAAAGATCATCGTCGAACCGAGCAGCGATGGGCATCCTCACAGTCGTCGAAGAGCGGCCGACGCCGCCGTCGGTGTACAACTGGCGCATCTACGTTCTCGCCATCATCGCCTCGTGCGGCTCCTGCATGATCGGATATACGAGCGCCTTCATCGGCACGACGGTCAAGCTTGACTCGTTCAAGCGCGAGTTCGGCCTCGATGCGGTCTCGGCCGCGGAGAGGAACCTTATCAGCGAGAACATCGTGTCGCTCTTTGTCGCTGGAGCCTTCTTTGGTGCGCTGGTCACGTACTGCATGAGCTACTTCATCGGCCGCAAGTGGTGCCTGGCTATCGGTGCTACGACCTTCTCCCTGGGGGCTGGGTTGACCTGTGGCGCCAACGGAGACTTGGGATTGGGAATTCTCTATGCCGGACGTGTGTTTTCGGGTCTGGGGACTGGTATTGCATCTGTAAGTTGAAGAAGTTTCGAGGCCTAGTATTGATGATATTTCAAGACTGACCGGATGATTACCACAGAACATCATTCCCATCTACATCTCGGAACTCTCCCCGCCGGCAATTCGCGGTCGTCTCGTCGGTCTATACGAACTCGGCTGGCAGATTGGTGGTCTGGTCGGATTCTGGATCAACGTGAGTTGAATCCCTTCCCCCTTTTCACTTGTCTTCGACTAACAACAACACAAGTTCGGCGTCGAGGCACACGTCCCCTCGGGCCGCACGCAGTGGATGATCCCCTTCGCCGTGCAGCTAATCCCGTCCGGGCTGCTCCTCTTCGGCTCCATGTGGATTCGCGAGTCCCCCCGCTGGCTCTTCCTGAAGGACTACAGGAAGCAGGCGATGGAGAACCTCTGCTGGATCCGCCAGCTGGAGCCCAACGACATCTACATCCAGGAGGAGATCGCGGCCATCGACAAGATCTACGAGACGCAGAAGGCCACCGTCGGCCTCGGCTTCTGGCAGCCGTTCCAGGCCCTCGCCGCCCGCCCGAACCTGCAGTGGCGCCTGTTCCTCGGCTGCATGCTGTTCTTTTGGCAGAACGGGTCCGGCATCAACGCCATCAACTACTACAGCCCGACCATCTTCTCGGTAAGCCCGCTCCTTCTTTTGGCAGTAGTGCCTTTACTCTGGTGGAGCTTCGTGACTGATGGATTTCTTGTGCAGAGCATCGGCATCGACTCTAACACGGTGAACCTGATGACCGGCATCTTCGGCGTCATCAAGGCCGTCATGACCTTCGTGTGGCTCCTGTTCCTGGTCGACCAGCTCGGACGCCGCAAGTTGCTGCTGATCGGTGCCATCACCGGCTCCGTGTGCATGTGGGTCATCGGCGCCTACGTCTGCATCGTCGACCCGACCAAGAACCCGCAGGACCACCTGACCGGCAGCGGCTACGCCGCCATCGTCTTCTTCTACCTGTGGACGGCCGTCTACACCCCGACGTGGAACGGTACACCTTGGGTCATCAACTCTGTACGTCTGATTCTCGCTCTCATTGACGGGTTATCAACTGGCTGACCGTTCTCTAGGAATTCTTCGACCCCAACTTCCGCTCCCTCGCCGGCGGCGCGACGACGGCCAGCAACTGGCTCTTTAACTTCCTCGTCTCGCGCTTCACGGAGCAGATGTTCGCGGCTATGGGCTACGGCGTCTACTTCTTCTTCGCCGCGCTCTCGTTCCTGGCCTTCTTCTTCGCCTTCTTCCTCATCCCCGAGACGAGCCACGTGCCGCTCGAGAAGATCGACCGGCTCTTCGAGATCAAGCCCGTTTGGAAGGCCAACGAGACGCTCATGGCCCAGCTCAGGGAGGAGGAGGTGCAGTTCCGGACGGATGCAAAGGGAGAAGCCACGCACAAGGAGCTCAAGGGCGACCGGTCCGAGTCGGACTCCCCGTAAAAGGTTTCTGATTGACTGTGCAACGTTTGAAGATAGACTTGGGACATGAAATGAGGCATAGATTGGTGACATCCTATTGAGAGAAAGAGAACTTGACCGTCATTAATGTCTTCCATCAAGTTTCACAAATTGTCGCTCATGTGGGTGTTTCGCGTCGTGGACTCAGCAAGTGATGTAGTCAAGGTAGTCATTACGTCAAGTCGTACGTTTGAGAACCCGAGTTAGACGCAGCTTTCAAGTCTCTCAGTTCCTTTCCAGTCTGACTCACGTTGTAACGTAGCCGCCGTTGGGATCGTCAGCGTCGAAGCCTCCAAGTTCCGAGCGGCTAGGTCTCGGAGCCGACTCACGTCCTTTGTTTTGAGAAAAACACAGCTTTTGTTTCCATCGGTCTCAGTACTAGGCAATCGTTGAGCTCGCACAAGTATCAGGACGCTGACGACCAAAACCGTGGGTGGAATAGCGTGACCTAAGCTTATGAAGCAACAAATGATGGGATTTCGCCCCCAACACGGTCTTGCGATGGATCATAGAAGGCAGCTACCCCTCGACGCCTCAACTCTAAAACAGCCACGGCGCGTGTCATTCCCTTCAAATCCGTCGGGAGTTGCAGCGCACTTGCCGGTCTGTAAGCCCAGATGGGCTGCGCCTGCATCAACCTTGGGACCTTCTTCACGGTGCGGACGTCGTGGCTTGTGCGTATGCCTTCATTGTGCCTTCGTATCGACAGACACTTTGCTCTCTCGCAGCATAATGACACCTATACGAAGCACACGGGCTGATACCTTCCTCCCATTTAAGCCCTCCAGTCCGCATTCAAATCCCGGAATTCCTTTCTTCTTGGACTCTCGTGTTTGCCGTGTCGAATCCCTGAACTCTTTGACGGGAACGAACTTCTCCCCAATCTCATAGATTCGCGACCTTTTCAACGCAAATCGGTCTCCCACATTCACAGCATGAGCGGAGACGATATCCTCGCCGTGGTGAGCAAGCTCCGCCAAAGGGGGCTAGGCGAATATGTCAACCTCCCGCAGATGGTACTCTGCGGCGACCGGTCGACAGACCGCAAGTCGGTGCTGGAAGCCCTGTGCGACGCCGTCTTCCCGGACCAGAAAGTCTGCGACCAGTATCGCATCTTGGTCAACACGTCCCCCTCGCCCTTCGCTAAGTCCTCGCCTCAAGACAAGCCGGGAGACGAGCGGAAGAAAGCAACCGTCACCATCGTCCCCTCCCCTAAGAGATCAGACGAGGAACACGATCGCCTTCACCTCTTCAGAGAGGATGTTGAGTCGCACACCGGAGGCTCCGTCGAACTGGACCTTTGCGATGCTTTCAACCGCGTCAGCGACGCCCTCGGAGTCAGAGACTACGAGGGTGAGTACGTGCACGACGTCGTCCGGGTCGAGATCCGCGGTCCCCGTTTTCCTTACCTGTCCGTCAGCCATCTTCCAGGGCTACTCTCGCCAGGCGACTCCGCCACGCCCAGTTACACAGCCGGCAACATCGACAACGTTGTGCAGAGATGCGCATTGACTGTCCCGGCCATCATCGTGCCGGTCATTTCGGCGTCAAGGAATGCCGGCCAGCAACGAATCGTGGAGATCATCCGGAGGACCGAGGGCAAACGGATGCTCGGCGTCATGCTCGGGACGGAAGAGGGTCGCAGGCCCACCCCCGATCTCGGCAAGAATGACTGCCACTACGTACAGTCCTTCGACCACCTTCTGGGCGGGTGTGTGGCACTCGAGCTCGGCTGGTTCGTCAAGGAGTGGGTAGAATTCGGTTTGAGGGCCGGCAAGCAGGAAGCCCACTTGCTAAGACACCACGCGTGCTCTGAATTATGGATGCATACCCGGGATTACGCGTCCACGCTGCGGGCAACTATTAAGTCGGAGATCCGCGCCTGCGAGACACCGGAGTCGCCGGAGTTCACGACCGCCGAGTACCGCCGCCACTCCCTCGCCCGCAGGACGCGGTTCTCGGGACTGATCAGGACGGCCGTGGATGCCCTCTCCCCCGAAACCGTCTGCCGCGCCCCCGGGGGGCAAGATTGGCGCGTGAAGCGCCTCGCCGTCGAGCTTCGGGAGATCCGCGCGGGCTTCAACTTTCGAATGGCGTCGGCCGGACAGAAGCGTCGGCTGGTGGGGAAGATTCCGATGGGGACGGGGATCGCAACGTATCGCAATCCTAACCTCAAAGAAAACGAAATGAAGAGGTCCGAGTTGCTCTCCGAGATCCGCAAGCGCCTCGACCACGTAAAGGGCCGCGAGCTGCCGGGCTCTTTCAATGCCCAGGTCCTCTACGACCTGTTCATCGAGCAGTCCAGCCCCTGGGAGGCGATCGCGAGGAGCATGGCGGAGCAGGTCATAGACACCGTCCGCAGGTCGACGCGCGAGATCGCCCGCCGCGTCATCGAACAGGGCCCCTCGAGTGCCGCGATCAACCTCAGTCGCTTATCCGAGCCCGCGATCGACCGCATGCGGACGGAACTACACGCCAAGATCTCCATGTTCCTCGAGCATTACCGCCGGCCGGTAGCTTTCACAAAGCAGCTCGTCGACGCGGTCCAAGAGGTACAGCTCGCGCGCCAGAAGGAGTTTCTCGCTTCCTCGATCAATCTCTACTTTTCGACCACGGAGGCGCTCAAACCTCCCCCAGGGGTGAACCCCTTCGGGTCAAAGCCTCCCCTCATTGACACAACTGGACTCATTGAACGCCTCGTTGACGACACCCGAAAGAGTGCAGAGGCGATCTGCCCCGAAAGCCTCGCGATATTGGACTACTTGGAGGCGTACTACGAGGCAAGCAGTCCCCTTTGCCGTTGACGGTCGAAACCCTCCTTCGCGCAGGCATGTCCACCCCCCAGCAGGATTCAGAACGCTAACACGCCGGGCTCTCTCGGTCTAGATCGCTCTGGAGAGATTTATCGAGGACGTCGGCCTGGTCGCCGTCGACATGTGCGTCCTGCAGTCGTTCTCCTCGCTAGCGGGGCCCCGCAGCATAACGGACGCCGAGATCACGACGTGGCCGGAGTACGGGAAGTGGCTATTCCGCAGGGGTATCGAGGCTCAGTCGAAGCTGCACATCCTGAGAGGGAGCGACAATGCCCTTTCCGCGTTCTTCAAGGCCGAGGAAAAAAGAGAGAAGACCCCATCCGAGTTCTACGAGGCCGAGGATAACAAGGAGCGGGCGCCGCCGGCTTCCGAATCCTCGTCATCGCCCAAGTCCTCAACCGAAGGTATGCCGAAAAACACCCTCAAACCACCCTTCCACGACTAGTTGACCGTCTCAGTGACCTGATTTTGGGAGTATTATGTTGACGGTGTCTAGTAGATTACACGCCGGCAGCGAGCGAGGCCGATGAAACCCCGAAGCCTACGAACAATGATACGTAAGTAAGATGATCGCGTGGCGGGGTTGATTCATGATTGCTGCTTGCTGTATCCCTTGCATCACATTCAATCCATTCAAATGGCGCATAGTCTTCCTCCAGATGGCAAAGACGCTAATCATGCTGATAGGTCTAATCTTACTAGGAGGAGGATGGCAACGATGGAAGAGCAAATCCGCCACGAGGAGGAGATGATGAGACAGGAAATCCGCCGCGGGGAGGAGATTATGAGGGAGGAAACCCGCCGCTTGGAGGCGACGTTGGGACCGAGGCGACGTTGAGACCGAGGCGACGTTGAGATCGGGATAGACATCTGCAGAGGTCTACAAGGCCGAAATCTGGCGCCCTCCACGAGGCAGAAGACGGGAATGAATCGTGATTCTGCTAATCCCGTGGATTGATTGATTGATTGGCCCTTTGATTCCTGGCTGATCGGACAAGAGATCCTCCAAATCCAAAGGCTCTTCCATTTGCGTTGAGCCTTTTTTGGCGGGTGATTTGCCTCTGGTTCATGTCGGATATTGTAAATCGAGAAGGTGTCAGCTTGCAGGGAGGATTGGGTAATGTCCTGCGTGTGGGAATCTTGTGGAGTGATTGAGGCAACCCGTCGATCACATCTGGGAAAGAGAGCAGCAACTGTGCCTACAACGAGTAGCTTCAACGGATAATTCGAAACAGATTTGAAAATTTATCGAGCATTGAATTGTAACCTTATCTGGGTTCAAGACTTGTGGTTGCTATGAAAACAGCTGGCCTTCCGTACCCAAGCGCGGCCATATCCCCTTTTCCTGATCTGTGCCTGAACCTGAACCTGAACCAGTCGCCGCCGAGAAGACGTATACCCTCCTCGCGGACAAAAAGAGAAAAAAGAAAGAGCCAGAATCATGCGCAACATTGTGTCGAGTTGCCACGAGCAAGTATTCCCACCATCATCATGGTCAAGTTCATCCTGACCACATTCTCGTATTCCATCTTCCCGAAACTCCTGACATCCATCAGAGCTTCATCAGCCAAGCCGCCGAGTGAAATGACGCAACCCCCCGAGCCGAGAGGCAATAGTAGACCCTCCTGTCCCAGCATCGTGTCAGCCGGCAGCCAGTTTTGTTGTTTCGGGGCGTTAATTTACCTAAGGTTTGGTTGGTCGCGCGAGTGGGGTGCGTCTGGATGTCGCGAACGCCGACAACCTCGAGCTCAACATCCCGACCTGCAGCTGCGGCAGCTGCGGCCTTGCGCGCCCGCTTCTCGAGCTTCTTCTTTCGGCGGGTCTCGGCCTTCTGAGCGTTGGCAGCGCGCCGCTGCTGCACCATGGCTGGCGGCGATTCCTCGCGGTCGGCGGCCTCCAAGTCCGCGTCTCCGTCGCCGAAGTGGTTGCTCGTGCGCGTTGCCGCGGGCGGCTGCGATGCGGACGCGCTCCGGTCGTAGATCTGTGACCATTCCGCTTCCGTAACCGGGGTCGGCGGGTAGGGCTTGATGATGTCGTCGGGCAGACGCTTCTCCTTGCGGCCGAACTTGCGCTGGATCGTCTTGGCGAAATTCTCACGAGCCTCGGGCGATATGGTGGACGCTGGTGATGGCTGACGCCTAGGGTCTGGCGCTGGCTCGTCCTGGGCCGGATCGAAACCGTCGAAGACGATACCTCTCCAGTTATCTTCGTACTGTGAGGCGAGGTAGAAGTCGAAGTCGGCCGCGTCCTCCTCCTCATCTTGATCCTCGTTCTCGTCAATGTTCATCGCCCTCTGCCGCTCGATCTCAGCAACAATCTCGAGGTTGGCGCCTTTGGCTGGGGGGCGCGGGGGTACAGTGCCATCAAGGATGACGTTGTCTTCCCAGGAATGAATCTCGAAATCAACGCCCGTGGCGTATCCGAGTCTATGCGCGAATTGGATACAGCAGCCAGGCTTCCTGGCACTGCCACACGGCGCGCGCGTGAGGTGGATCTCGAATCGCGGGCGTAGCCCATGCTCCATGAGGGTGTTCTTGAGCAGATCCAGATCCTCCTTGGTGAGATCCTTGACGCGGAAGCCGAACATGTGCAGTAGCGTTTAGACAACGAAGGTCGAGAGCTTCTTCTCACAATGGCCCGCGGCCCAGTTTCCGTAGTCCTCCGGGGTAGCCTTGCGGCCGCCGCCGTCGTAGAACGTTCGCATTTTGAGCCCAAGGATGAGGGCCAGCTTCTTGACCCGGTTTCTCCACTTGCCGTGGTGCATGACCATATCCTTGTACTTTCCTGTAGGAGTTTGAAAAACGTTTCCGCTCATCGTGAATTTGAGAATGTGAAACTCGCCGTGGGCATCGCGATTGCCAACGAACGCGGCAGTCTTGAGAGCCATATGCTCTCTGACGACGGCTCTCGACGCACCCTTCTCCTCAAACATGGCGCTGACGGCCGACTGCAACACCTTGAATCGAGGTCCCGTTTGACGAAAAACGAAGAGGCCGTCCGTGGCTTCCCAGAGACCATTCTCAATATCGTACTGGGGAGTGCCCGGAAGAAGCTCCCCCTCCCCCACCTGGAAGAGAACGTCGATGTGCGGGATGCCGTCAGCAATCCTCTTGAAGAAGTAGATGCGCTCTTTACGGGCCGGGGGAGTTGCCTCGGAGACTGGAGATAGCATGACGTCGGCGGACTCCTCCTTGAACTCAGGACGTTCGTTCTTGACAGCGGTTCCAACGTTGTTTCCGTCGTGGACTTGGGGCCGAGGCGGCGTGGAGGCGTGCTCGGTCGTCGGAATTGGGAGATCGTGGGCCATCAAGTGGTCCTGGAAGACCGGTGCGCCCACGGGTGACATGGTCTGACGCTAGGTTAGCGATTGGGAAGAACGGAAGCTCGATGGAAGCTGGAACTGTACGCTCTTGCCCCGAGACGAGGCGCC
>WIGN01000498.1:0-23970 GCA_014235955.1 Colletotrichum sojae
GCAATTACCACGAATATCGACGTGATCGTTGCTACGATACTTCCGTACGGATATGTATCACACCTGTGATACCAACATTTATAAGTAGGGTTTTGCTTTGTTATCCTTTTTCAGCAGAAGTGACACGACAAAGTGATACAAGGAGTGTCACCGTTGCTGCCAATCTAGGTACCTACCTAGGTAACCCAGTAAGTGCCTGCCTGACAAAGAAAGCAATAATGCGGACAGGCATCTAGGTAGGCAGCTATCTGTCTTCACAGTGTTCTCCTGTCTTCCCCCTTTGCAATCGTCCGGTTATTTTACAGGTGAGCTGCTGTTTCCTCTGCTTTTTGATAACCTGAATAGGTCATCGCCGAGCGTCCGCCGACAACCTCGCCGCCAGCCACGTCCACTGTCACCATGGCCTCGGACGTATCATCCGCAGACGGCGCGTCCAGGAAGAGGAAGCTGAGCGTAGACGAGAATGCGACTGTTGAGAGCACCAAGAAGGTTCAGTAAGTTTCCCTCCAAGACGAGTTTTCGGATTTCAGCGCCCCCTCCTGGTTTCGTTTGAGATCCCACTCGTTGCAGCTCAAGTGCATCCCGAGAAATTGCTGTACTGACGGGTTCTGAAGCATCCCCTCTTTGCCGAAGATATAGCCCTGCCTCAAGGCAGCCATGCAGCCACTTGCCTGCGGGAAGGCATACTACTTCGACTCGCGCGGCGATCTCACCTTCACCGTCGGTGACCCTGAGAAAGGAGACACCTACGACGTCGTTGTCTGTTCCAGAACGGTGGCCCGATCGTCTACGGTCTTCAGCGCCATGCTCTTCGGAGGCTTCGCTGAGTCCCGACCGGAGGGTGGTCGGTGGAAAGTGTCGCTTCCGGAGGACCAGGTAGCGCCGCTGTTCCTTGCGTTCAAGCTGATTCACGGTTATCATGAGAACACGCCGAAGACGCTGGACAAGAACGAATTGTACCAGCTGCTGGTCGTCACAGAGAAGTTCGACATGGCGCGAATCCTGAGGCCGTGGGCCGCGACTTGGTTTGAGCCCTACAAGGGCATTCCTTCGGTGGAGGGAAACGAAATCGTCATGTGGATCGCGTGGGAGCTTGGTCACGAAAGATGCTTTCGCAGGCTTGCAACCGATCTACTCATCAAATCAAGGGTCAGCGACGATGGGGAACTTCTCAGCAAGGAGGGAATCCCCCTCAACACATACAATTGTCTCGAACCACTTGGCATCCTTGCTTGGTAAGAGGTGTCTTCACGGATTAACTTATCCTCCCTAACAAACCTCAGAGAGTGTTGCCCAGTCCCGAAGCAAGCTCATAGAAACAATGACCGGCTTTCTGCACGACGTTATCCAAGAGGCTCTAACGAAGCGCCAGTGTCAGTATAGCGGCGGGGGGCACTGTTCCACCTGCGGCATGACCACTGGACCGTCCAGCGAGCAGTGTGCTGCATTTGTGTTAGGCTTGCTCACCCATATGTTCTCCGATGCTGGTCTGCAAGGTCTCGTCTCCTCGCAGGCAACGAAGTTTCGATACTTGGGAAGTTCAAAGGACTTTCTGAGAATTATCCAGCGCATGAGATTCAAGATTACTGAAGGCCACGATTGTTGTGATCCTCTACCAGCATTGCAGAAAAGGGCCAAAGACTTGGTCGAGGCTGCGCCTTCTCCTGTCACTGAACAGCATCTCGAATACTTGCGGAATCAAGCCAAGAAGACGGGAATCCTTGGGAAATAGCTATTGCTATCCATCTCTGCTGTCCGTCCTGGCCTTCTTATTTTTACTTGCTGAGCTAGAGATGCGGGACGGTAGCGATCATGAGGCGTTTGTTGGAGAAGGTGCCCAGCCGGTCAGAAATTGTCCACGGTTGGAGTGCTGGGATGCGGGGGGATTGCCCTGTAACAAGGTGCCATAGGTACTCGATAGGCCCCATTTTACAGGGGAGACAGAGAATAGAGAAAACACACGACCCGCGGGTTAGACCCAATTCACGCTGAATTTGCCTCAAGTCGGTAAGATAACTTGTTGACCCTCTACGGCACCACACGCCATATGCTCCTCGGGGGGTTCTAGAGTGATGGATACGCCAGATTTCTTAGGGGCGTTAATGAAAGCCAACCAACCAACGAGGACCCAATTGACGTGCGCCCTTCCTGTGCGACTCAGAAATTTCAGCAGCTTATGTGCTGCCCCCGCCACCTCTCGGAGGGCGTCCGGTACAGGCGGAATGAGTCGATAAATTTCTATCGAACACATACAGATCCGCAATGGTGTAATGGTCAACATTTGACGCTCTCAACAAGAGCGCCGTCAGGCTCAGGGTTCAATTCCCTGTTGCGGAAAATATTTTTGACTTTCTTCTTTTTTTCGCTCGCAATTATCCTTCTCATTATTCTCGTCGATTCAATTCCGCTCTGGCTTTTCTTCAACCTGAAAGTATGGTTTTCACAGAGGTCCGTGCGCCAGCCGCAGTACACTGTAGGAACACTGTGTCTTACTAATAACACTCAGCTCCATTATCCATCGTCCACCTTTTTTCGCAATATTACCTATTACATGTACCTCCTGTACAAACGCATCAACCTACTGAGGGCTCTTGGTGCGCGATGTGTGGCATTCACGTCGTCGTTTCTCGCAACGACTTTCAACCACTTCCAGAGGAGACGCGCACTTGCCTCTGCAATCGCGGTCCGGACCATCTCGGGGAGATTCGATCGCAAGTGCATCCCAACGGCTCCGACGCGGACCCCGTCTTCCAGAGCTTCACCTCGACCGTGCTGGCCCTGCGCGGCGACCACGTCACGCAGCAGCCCTTCCGCGACACCTCTTCCGGTTCTGTTCTCTGCTGGAACGGCGAGGCATGGAAGATCGGACGCGAACCAGTTCAAGGCAATGACGGCGAGGCCGTTTTCGCTCTGCTCACGGCGGCCAGTAGCCGCGACAGCAGGGAAGACGCCGTTTTGGACGCGCTCCGCAGCATCCAGGGCCCGTTCGCCTTCGTCTACTTTGACGCGAAGCAATCTCGGGTCTACTTTGGCCGTGACCGGCTGGGACGGCGGTCTTTGCTGATCAGCCGAGAGGATGGACTTAGGCTATCTAGCATTGCGGAAAGCGCGTCGCCGGCGTGGACGGAGGTTGAGGCTGATGGTATCTACGTTCTGGAGTTGTCGGCTTGGTCAGGCAATCCCATAGAGTCTCTTACTCCTCGATCATGGTCTCGATCATGGTCGGATGAAGCGGAGGGAACGGTAAGCTCGGCGTTGCTCGTGATAATTACCTCGGTTTTGCTACTTACGGGTCTAGGTTCTCAACATCGGCGTCTACAACATGGCTCTGCCGCCATCCGAGGCCGCACCGCTGACTGCAGCTTCTTCGTCAGTCTCGTCCGTTCGTGACAAGCTCAACGAGTCGCTTCGGCAGCGAGTCCTCAACCTACCTCCGCCGCCGGGCCAAGATGCGAGCCACGACACTCGAATCGCTGTGCTGTTCTCGGGTGGGCTGGACTGTACCATCCTGGCGCGCATGGCGAGCGATCTCTTGCCGGCAGACCAAGGGGTCGACCTGATCAACGTGGCCTTTGAAAACCCACGCCTGCTGTCGCGTGCCGAAAACTCCGCCGGTTTCGCGAGCATCTACGAGGCGTGCCCTGACAGAATCACCGGCAGGAAGTCCTTCGCAGAGCTACTTGCCGTCTGCCCCGAGCGCCAATGGAGATTTATTGCTGTGAGCTATCTTCGCAATCTTGCGTCCTGGTTACTCTGCTAACATTCACAGGTTGACGTCCCCTACCAAGATGTGCTTGCCCACCGGTCCCAAGTCATCTCCTTGATGTACCCTCACAACACCGAGATGGATCTTTCCATTGTCTATGCCCTCTACTTTGCCGCCCGAGGCATCGGCATGTCCCAGAGCAGTCCGTCAGACCCTCCAGTTCACTACGCCACGCCAGCACGAGTCCTCCTCTCTGGCCTCGGGGCAGACGAGCTCTTTGGCGGCTACGTCCGGCACGCGACCGCGTTTTCACGCAGAGGGTACCCGGGTCTGCTGGAGGAGCTCAACCTGGACGTGGGCCGGCTCGGAAAGCGGAATCTCGGACGCGACGACAGAGCTATGGCACACTGGGGTCGTGAAGTCCGCTTCCCGTATCTCGACGAGGACTTTGTCAAGTGGGCCGTCGAATGCCCCGTCTGGGAGAAGTGTGACTTTGCGCAGACGGAAGCGAATTCGGGCATCGAGCCGGGCAAGAGAGTGTTGAGACTTCTCGCCGAGGCCCTCGGCATGGGCTCTGTTGCCCGGGAGAAGAAGCGAGCGGTAAGAACCTGTCATTGGCGCTTGTTTGTTGCAGCCAGCTAACAGCAGACTAGATCCAGTTCGGCTCGAGAACTGCCAAGATGGAGAGTGGGAAGACGAAGGGCACCGCGCAGATTGCCCCGTAGACCTGATTGGGTTGCAAGTGCTCCCCGAAGCTGGCTGTGATGATCCACAGATACTTCCGAGTCGTCGGTCGGCCTAGATACCGCTGCTTGCAACTGTGTGTTTCTGTTCTGCAGTAACCCTTTGCTGGCTGCGTGTGCCTGGGCCCTTGACATAGGACCGGCGGCGATGACGCCGTAAAGGCAAGTCTGAGCCAGCAGATGTTTTTCAAAAGACCTGTCGATAGAATTCACGCACAATTTAAACGGCCTCGATGCTGAATTTAGAGCTGAGTTTAGACCACCTTTACTGGTTGACAGGTGCTGCTGTGATCGGCGATGGACCTAGCCCACGAAATACTGGCCCGCCCGCCAAAAAGTCGAGTCCAAACGAACCGCGGCTACATCAACTCTGCATCGGCCGGGCCATCATCTAGATCCAGCAGTGGTAGATCTGCCTGCACTGTCTCATCTCGATGGAGACGGTAAGCTTCCTCCCTTTCCCCCCAGGGTCGCTCATTCCGAGGCAGGGAGCCTTGAAAGTTCATGCCTAAGTTGCATCGGAAGGAACTACTCAAGCCTCAGATGCTCCTTCCCCGACGGTCTTTCCAAGGGACCGGCATGATCAGGATAGTAGAGCCGAACGCCTACTGCAAGAGCTTATCGGCCAAGTGGATACCTGCGTTTGCGGCGTGACAGGAGCGAACCAGATGCTCTTGCCATTTGCATCTCGTCCAACTCGCATCCCTTCCCGTACCTCTTCGATTGCCCATGACAGCATCCCACGACCACATCTTTCTACCGACTCCCAAGATTCCCTGGCTGGTTTGAAATTATTGCTTCTTCTTGGACATCAGAGCTTAACGAGACCACGATTATTCAAACCGCATCTACTTGCCTTGCCAACATGTCAGGTGGCGCCACGTCCTCAACTACACCCCCAAGCGAGAAACTACAAGACATCCGGCCCACTCCGCGAGACGTCTCGAAAACCGATATCGTTATCATCGATAAACAAGGCGATGTCCTCTTGAAGGTCGGCGGCGGTGACCGGGCAATCGAGCGATTCTGCGTCAGCTCCAAGACGCTGGCTCGATGTTCCAGCCCTTTCGAAGACCTGCTGCTGCTCGACAACACCGGCGAGGCCGACAGCCCCGATGAATACCTGGTCACACTGCCCGGAGACGCTCCCGAGCCGATGCGCATCCTCTTATTAATCGCACACGGCTGCCACGACGACGTGCCCGAATCCCTGTCTACACGGCAGTTCTTTGAGCTTGTAGAACTGGCCAGCAGATACGACATGATCGCTGCCTTGCACCCGTGGCTCCAGCAGTGGACTAACCCGCTCTTGGAAGCCATCAAATCGCAGAAACTCGACCTCCTGGGCTTCATCGCCTGGGAGACAGGCTCCCGGCGGTTTTACGAATACACTGTCATGCTTTTTGCGAAGCAATGCGCCATTGACGAGTATGGGAATCCCCTGGACCCTAGGAACAGCCGTCCTGTCCGGCTCAACAAACACAGCGTGCGAACCGGCTTTTACGGTGTGTTGCCCCGCGATTTCCCGATCCTGCATGATGGATTTGCTGATCCTTGGCACAGATTACGCTCTCAAGATGCGAGGAGATGTCGTTCGGGAAGTGCTATTCAAGCTCGCAACCGCCATTCAGGACTGCCTTGGCAACTCGGTTTGCCAACAGGGCGACTCGGTTGTCTGCCCGTTGGTCGTGTTCGGCTCCCTCACCAAGGCTTACGAGGCTGCCGGAATCGACTGGGAAGCTTTTCGTTCTTCAAGATTTCCCAGCTATCGAAAAGGGCTTTCAGATCTTGCGTCGTCATTGATGAGTATGCAATATGACAACGTCCAAGGCCATGACTGCAATCCCATTCCTCGGATCCAAAAAGCAGTCGCTGAGATTTGGAAGGACAGAGAACTGTCGCTGGTGGAAGAGGACGAACGTCATTTTGAGGAGAGGGCTATGATTTACGATGCTGCGAAGGTAGACGAAGATGCTCGCAGACGACGAGTCGGCGACTCTCAATCCTGAAAGACACCTGGCCGGTTCGCGCGTCGAACGCCGGGCGGTCCTATCAAGCTCCCCGTGACCATTCGGGCGCATGGGAGCGACTTTGTTTATGTAAACTTTGCTGCAAGAACGGGGGTCGACAGGTCCAGCTTGGTCATTCGGTTAGCGGGCATGCACAGCATCATGTTGTTGGCAGTCATGTCAGCATGGCAGCGGTTTGGAACGATAAATGCCTGTTTTTCATAGATGCTACCTTTATGCAGACTCCTCCGGGAATATTTCCATCATGTCAAGCCACTCCATGGTGAAGGCCGTCACGATCCTCGTCCAGTCCCTCACCGTCGGCATGTTGAGGTGCTCGCCGTCGTCCTCGGGCCTGTGCCACACAGCGGGGAAGGGCGAGGGGATTATGTGCAGGATGTTGACACCCTTAGCCATGAAGGGGACGTGGTCGTCGCCGATGCCGCTCATGCCGAACCTCGAGGCGTCCTTGTCGGGCTCGTTGAGGAACGGGATGTCGGGCTT
Source organism: Colletotrichum sojae (assembly GCA_014235955.1). Classification (NCBI taxonomy): domain Eukaryota; kingdom Fungi; phylum Ascomycota; class Sordariomycetes; order Glomerellales; family Glomerellaceae; genus Colletotrichum; species Colletotrichum sojae. The sequence goes on from WIGN01000498.1 coordinate 6,963, forward strand.
CGTCTCGAGGACGCCGAGGTCGCGCATGCGCTTCTCGATGGTGGCCATGTTCTTGTAGGCCCAATGCGTGGTCTGGAAGTACGAGGGCACCCGCGGGTTGGCGGAGCCCAGGAGGTCCAGGAGGACGAAGATGCTGATCTGCTCCAGCGGGTTCTTGTAGTGCGACATGGCTGGGTTGAAGGTGTTTTCCCACTCCATGGCCAGGGATCTGTGGGAAGTGTTAACGGGAAGCGCTCTTTTAAGCAACTATTCATCAGGACAAACTCACCTCGCGCCGTACAATGAGTCGGTGTCGGTCCAAGACTTGAAGGCCTCCTCGCCGTCGAGGAGGAGGATCTGCAGGCCCATGTCCTGGGCGACGGTGCCGCCGCTCTCGCCGATGGCGACCATCTCGTCGTACATCTGGGTCATGTGGGCGTCGAGCGACTTTGCGATGTGCATGAGCATGGCGCAGGGCGCGGCGCTGTCCGTGGCGCCGATGAAGCCTTTGGGCTCGATCTTGCTGTCGTAGTGGGCGACGAGGGTGAGGTAGTTGGCCTGCCCCGGCTTGGTCCAGGGGGGCTCGCGGCGGAAGATGAGGTTCTGGAAGGGGATGTTCCTGTCGCCCGTGACGGGCGTCTTTCCGGTCGAGTTTTGCCAGTCGATGGTCCACTTGGGGAGCGTCTTGGACCAGAAGTCGACGAAGTGCTTCTGCGTCTTGACCTGCCCCTCCGTGCCGGGCACGCGGGGGATGAGGATGGGGGAGAGCAGGGGCCCGTTGTGGATGTCGAAGTCGGAGTCGGAGATGGTGATGTTGCGCAGCACGGCGTCTGTGAGGACCGAGTAGGCGCAGGCCGTGGCGGCGAGGAGGAGGTGCACGAGGGTCGTCATGAGCCCGCGGGCCTGGGACGACGGGCTACCTCCTCTCATCATGAGTGAGGCCATGAGCGGCGGCTGCGGCGGCGAGGATCCCGGCTCTTATGAACTCATGCTCCGCGTTTGTCTTGGCAGTGTGAGTGAGCGGCCACCACGCGGCGAAGTGTGCGTGAGTGATTGAATGGAGAACAGAGAAACGGAACTCCGGGAATTTGGCGAGAAAGGGCGTCGCGACTGTGAGATTTCCGAGCGACCTAGGTGTCAACTTTTGGGACGTTTGTTCCCGCCGCACCGAGGGAAGGGATGGGGGCCGAATCCGGTTAGAGCGAAACTCTCCTGCAACACGACACTTGAACACCCGCAGCACCCCTGAACCCTCGCTCTTAGCGTTTTGGAAACAGCGGGGCCGCGCTGCCGTGGGATCGGATGCGCAGGATGCGATTAGATAAGGTGCGCAGGGGCCATCACGCTGTGACTGTGGCGACGCTGGGTATTACTGTTGTTTCTGTCAAACGGGGTGGTAGGCCCACACGGCGCGTAGGGCGCTTAGTCAGACTGCTCCGCGGCCGAAAAGGGGCCGCCGCAGCGCACGGGCCTTAGGCCGAAGGAAGCAGAATACACATAACAAATGGACCCCTATGTACGCGGTCCCTACGAATATTCGAACAATGGTACTGTAGTAAAAAGAGAAACGGCCGACCGGCATGGGGGGGTGACCTGCATGGGGGGTGCTGACTTAACACTGTTCCTGTGACTGCCGGTCGCCGAGTATCTAGAGCGTTTCGCTAGGTACAAAGTCATCTGTCATTTGGGTACCAGGGCACCGAGTATCCTTCTCCTCGGTACCTGCTATAACCTTCTGTCAGGTGCCTAGGTACGTCGCACAGAAGGTGCCTATGTCGGTACTTACCCAGGTTGCCAGGGCACCTTAGTTGGCAGGTTGGGTGCTGATTGGGTACGTACCTCCCTATGTACTCAGGAACCGAGGTACAGTGGCTAGGTGCCTGAAATGGGGGCTTTTGCCGGTACGTACTCATGGACTGGGGGGATGCCCTTCTGTAGCTGTATTACCGCTTGATGGTTTCCATTCCGTGGTTTGGTTTCTGTCTACCTACATCAATCTATCTAACTAAAACCCTCATTATCATTATCGTCAGATCTTTCAAACGTCATCATATCGACCTTCGTCATACTCGTTAATATCCCGCCATCGCATACCGACCAGACTCGTGCCATTCGTTGGCCTGTCCTCACAGCCTACGCTCCCCCAGCAGTCGCCTTCATGAACAAGCGCTCTCTCTTCATGAGCAAGCTGCTCACCAGCACCACGGCGCCCGCCACCATGACCAAGATGTAGGGCATGTTCAGAGCCTCGACGATGGCCTCCAGGACTTCCTGCTGCGTCTCCAGCGGCAGCGTCGTGATGAAGTCAGCCCCGACACCCGCGATCGCCAACTGGATCTGCTCCTCCGGCACGTTATCGGGCAGGATCTGCGTCAACCTCGTCTCCGCCCTGTTCAGAAATACGGCATTACCAACAGCCAGCGCGATGTTGATGCCGCCCGTCTGAGCCAACGCCATCAGCGAAACGGCCACCGCCGCCATGTGCTCCGGCACGCTTGCCTGAGCGATGGAGAAGCCCGACTGCGTGAAGGTCCCGACGCCGGCTCCCAGCATGGCCGAGGCGCCGTACACCCATGCCTCGCTGGTGTCTGTCTCGACGACGTACATGAGCGATGCTGCAGTAACGACAACGGCGCCCCCAGCGGTGAACCAGGGGAAGTAGAGCCCGAATTTGCCCGAGGGGAGTGATAACAGGCCGCCTTGCAGGAGGGTGACGAACACTGCAACCATGATGAAGGGCAGCAGACGAACGGCGGCATCGATGGCACTGTCGCCTCGCGTGAACTGGAAGAAGATCGGAATGAAGTACACGGGCACGAAGATGGCGCAGCCTCCCGAGGCGGTCACGCAGAACATGAGGATGATGGTGCGGTAGTACTTTTTGGAAACGATGAGCTCGACAGGGAAGAGGCGGCGCTCCTTGGTCGTGCCGATGCAGTACGCCTGCTGCAAACCGAAGACGATGAACAGCACGCCGGCCACGACGAAGAGGGCGATCTCGTTGCCCGAGTCCCATTCGTACAGGACGCCGCCGAAGCTGATGCCCATGGTGAAGCAGATGATGGCGCCGAGGAACAGAGGGGCGCCGACCCAGTCGATCTCGGCCAGGCGTTGAAGGATTGTCGCACCTGGCTGGGGATCGGGCGACGGCAACATGAAGAGATATACCGGAGCGGCGAGGGCACCGATGGGAAGGTTGATGTAGAAGGCCCATCTGAAAGAGTCAGTGGCTGAAGCTCACCGAGATACGGGAGACTTACCGCCATGTAGCGCTCGAGTCTGCAAACGCGCCGCCCACGACGGGGCCCAGGACCGTTCCCAAACCCCACGTCAGACCGATGCTGGCAATGTACGCTGGTCTCTCCTGCATCGTCGTCGTAGCAGCGATGAGGGTCATCACGCCGAGGTACATGCCCACGCCGCCGAGACCGCAGAGCGCTCGCCCGACGATAAGAGCATCCATAGTCGGTGCCGCTCCACACACCGCGCTGCCCACCTCGAACACGACGACGCTACCGATGTACAGCCACTTGGGCTTCAGGTGCGAATACAGCTGTCCGAAGAGCAGGTTTGTCGCCGTCGCGGCCATGATGAAGGCGACGCCCAGCCATGCAATGTCTGTGATGGCATCGAACTGGAGGACGATCTGCGGCTGCACGTCGGCGACGACGGTGTTGTCTAAAGCGAAGAGGAAGGTCGAGGACAGGATGGCAAAGACGACGATGACCCAGCGGATGCCGGTGACGGTGCGGACGGGCTCCGAGGCGGTGGAATCTTTGCCTCGATCCGTGTCAGTGTTGTCTACGGAGGGCGCGCCATTGTTGGAGGCGCTGTCGGGGTGCTCAGGCTTCTCCAGGAGGCCACCCGGCGCAGCTGTTGGAATCTGCTTCTCGGTATCTACAGTCATGATATTGGGGGAGAGTCTGCGGGCGTTATGTTCAAACGGTGATACAGGAAGCTGTCTGTCGCTTGGCCGGGTCTATCTGGGCTCAAAATATGCGAGCCGTCGCCGCCATATATCATGTCTATATCCCACAGCCTTACCAGCCTCCCGGTCAGCCCATCAGCCCAATCTCACAGCCAAGGGCTGAGATCAACGTATCGTAGGCGGCCGCCTGCACCCGGCGCTCGTCCTCGTGGTTGTGGATGGCAGGCATTCCGCCAACGCAGCTTCAGGGCTGACCAGACATGCAAATTCCTCCGACGCTCGGGACTGCCGGGACATCCCAATCGTACATTACCCCCTCTCATTTGCTGTTCATCTTTGTCTCGCGTGTGCTGCGTCGCTGCTTTGAGTCGAGGCTGTCTCTGAATGCATCCAGCTGTCAGAAGGGAGCTGAAAGCGGAACAGCTCAAAGGTGCTGGACAACGCCCGACTGGATGACGCTTTGGCTGCCCAAGGGGAATCTTACTCGGCAACAGCCGGTCTGCTACTGGGTGTCAGCTAACCGACTACTCCTAGAAGAAATCTCTGCAAAGCACATATCCTCAGATTCGTGCTATCCCTGTGCTATTATTCGTCGCTGCCGTTGCTGTTTAGGTCGCCCGTCCCCATCTTCGCCGTTGTTGTCGTCCGTCCCCATCCGCACAATAGAACTACCGTATCGGTATGAGACTCGTTCTGGAAAGGCTTAGCTGACGCCGAGTAGAGGATCGAGGGGCCACCGAGCAGGAAGGCGCCTCCTCCTCAAAGGCACTTGCCGCCAAGCCGCGCACCTGACGAGATGTACGAAGATCGCATATGCCATGTATTGCTTACACCTCCTTTCCAGCACAGTCACTTTCCATCTCGCGGCGTCTTCCGGTTGGCCGCCTTCCCTCGCCAAGCGAGAGAGGACGTGTTAAAGCCAGGCTTCATCTGCGGTGAGAAAGCCACGAGAAAGGCTGACAGGTTGCATGTCGTAAACGCCTCAATCATGAACTTTTTTAGCATCTGGACTTATCATTTACAGCCCCTGTCATGCAGTCATTGGCACCCTTATACCGCGGACCTGGTTGTCGTCGTGGTCCAATGACGTGCGTTGAGGCTGAGATAAGCTCGGCGCTGAGATTGACGACATGCCGTTTGACTGGTTCGACGTGGGAATCTTTTCGGCATGTTCGGAGCTTGGCGGTTTGTGAGGGTGAATTATTTGCCTATTGAGGTGTCGGATGCCTGCGTTGGCTTCGGGAAGGTGTTCGCCTTGGAGATCATGGTTAGGTGCTTGTCAGGCCGACTCTGGCCTGGGGAGATTGTCTTGGGTCTTTTGATAGGATATTGCTCTTGTAGGCGCCGGCCACCTAGATGTTTCCGTAGTTTCTCGCCGATGACACACCGAGGATAGGGCTTCTGCGAGTGAGGTGTGATTATGGACGGATGAATCTGTCAACGGCTGCGACGCGCGTGATGCCGACCCAATTCAATTGTCCTCGGTCCTCGGCATCTCTCGGTTTTTGGCCATGCATTTCAATATCTGTTGCGGTAGCTTCTGATCTGTCTCAGTGCTTAATGGCGTCTCACCTGGAAAGCGATGCTCTGCGGCCTCACTTCGACGCTTCCTCTGGGTGAGTTCTTGACGGCATATCGCCGAGCTCGGGCAGTTCACTTCACGGCGCATCTACGTGTCGCGTCAAAAGCTTCTGAGACATCAGGGCTCATGCCCCGTGCCAATTTTCATTTCCAGGGATAAGCCCAAAGAGACTGAGGAAGTACAATGTCCGTGGAGTCTGTCTGAATTGCCAAGCTTTCCCAACCGTGTCACACGCCAAGTTCACAAGGTGTCGTCGTTCCTCTCAAGCTATCAAGACACGACGAATCTTCTTCCATCTTAGTAGCCTTTGAGAATGCAGCCAGCCTGGCCACCCTGAGGCTCAAAGTCGACAGACACGTTCTTGGATCCGACAGGCTGGCCGTCGTAGATGACTGTGAAGTCAAGGCTGGTGCCATCGCAAACCATCTCAATGTCGTATTGCAGTGTGTAATAAGTTATACCCGCCTTGTTGGTGGACTTTGGAAGAGAGCGGACATCGATCTTCTTGGTCCAAGTGATTGTGCAGAATTCCTTGACTGTTTCCATCACCCCGAGTGGGGGCAGGTAGCATGCCGCTGTAGTACAAGATCTCGGTGATCTCCTCGGGAGCGTGATTGAAGACTCTGTAGTACTGCTTTCAAAGTGGGCGCTGCGCAGATACATCGGCGCTCTATATGAAAGTGACCAATATCAGCATCACTGAGTTGATCAAAACGGATTTTAGTGTGCTCACTAAGTTGATATACCAAACAGTCTGGTTGCTAGCCACGTACGTCTCCCTCAAGACACACCAGGATTTGTCCGCCAGCAGGTGACGTGTCTCGTCAAAAAAGGTGTGCGCCAGGATGCCGTAACTGAGGCGGGAAATCCTGGACTTGACTGCGACTGAGAGCCCAGGGCTGAGGCTGCGGGTTGTGAGACCATGAATCACTGCACCACGACTGATAGCGGTCCACCTGTAATCTTGTCAGTAGAGGCATTGGACTTGGAAAGAAACACATACGGCTTTGGACCTTGCGATTGAAGAAGCTCAACGTGGTGGCCGATTGCAGCCTGGAGGCGTGTGCCAGCCAAGATACTGGCATCGACCGAAACCCCCAACAAGCATGACGTACTTTGAAAAAGTCAGGGTGTATTCAAGGGCATATTTTTCAGAATAGCCGCTTACCTTAGGAGGCTGGCCCGTCTTGAATCGGACGCCGTTGATCTGGTCCTCGACCAAGCTGATCACCTGTCGAGTGACGCGCTCGAAGACAGGCTTCAAGTCCGCATTGGTAAGGACCAGAGTCTGCTTCTTTACAAGTCCACGTCGAATATTGACACCTTTCTGTTGCGTGACGGGCAACTCGACAGGCCACTCTTGCTCCTGGCCTTCGTACTGCTGCTTGATGCCATGCTCCCAGTCTCCGTTGAGCAGCTTCTTCACTTCCCCGGCCGGAAGACTGTTCCAGTTTCTCTCATTGACCTTTCGTTTCATGAGCTTGATGAACGCTTCATCGAGAAAAACACCACCGCAGAGTGCACCATCGCCTTTCACGGCCTCTCTGACAACGAGAGGGTTGGTGCAAACGATCTCGTACGAGATGAGGTCAACTGTGCCACCTCCCGCATCGCAGACGACAAAGTGGTCTCCGGCCTGGTAAGAAACATTAGTCACGATGGTCCAAGAACAGCAATTGATGAATGAGAACCAAACACCCAGAGAGCTCTACCTCAATATCATGTCTCTTGCCAAGGTCACGCATGGTAGCCAAAGCGGCCGCCTCTGGCTCTGAGATGAAAGACAGAGTCGTCTCCCCAGCCGCGCGGGTATCAAAGATTCCGGCATTCTGCGCTGGGGGTCTTATGCGCGCCTTGGCGTAGGCAGGCCAGATGGAAGGAAGGGTGATGACGACGTGGAACTTGCATAAGTCGACGAGCTTCTTTCCCGCCGTCAGCTTGATGCTCTCAATGGAGTGATTCCAGAGGTTCTTGAGATAGTCGCTGATGACCTCGATGGCGTTCTTGTTGCTGTCTAAGAGAATCTTCCAAGCCGCAGCAATCTGCGGAGAAGCACGAAGCTCGGGAGTGAGGTCGTTCTCGTCAATGAGCAATAGCTTGAACCACTTGAGGGGCTCGCGGCCATTGAAAGAAGGGACTACATAGCCCCCAAACGGCGTCACCGTTTTTACCTTGGTAAAGCAAGGTGGAAGGAGTCTTCTCAGTGTCAGAGTCGAAGCGCAGCTGCGCCTTCCATCGAGTGATGATCTCGATATCGTTGGGCTGGCCAGAGAACGCCCAGCTCACTCCGGAGAAGCTGTCATTGTAAGAATGAGAAGTGTGCAAATTTGAGATGGCGAGTTACTTACGTCGTTCCAAAGTCAATTCCGATGACAATGGCACTCTCCTCATGGCTGTCAGCCAGCTTGGTTACCATCTTGTCGTTGGTTGCGGCTCTAAGATCAAGAGAATGAGGAGTTGTCAGCCGAAGTCAGATGACCTTATTCCATGGACTGGGTGTGGGAAAAGCAGGATCTGGAAAAGATCGAGCGAGAGAGAAAGAGGTAAAATATTTGAGAATGAGATTTTCGGGAGCGGCGAAAGGCTTGTGAAGAGAGCCGGTCTTGACGAGACAGTGGGAAAGAGAGGAAGTAAATGGGCTTTACCTGAATCCAACAGAGAGAGCACTGATGAAAGAAGATGGGGCTGACGTGGGAGGAGGAAAGAGGAAGAGGAAAGAAGCCCACAAAGCAAATTGACAAAGAATTTCACTGGACAGGGTGCTTTAGGCAACTAGCATGTGCCCATGCCAACTTCAGTTCAGGCAGTCTAGGAAGGGAGGAGCATCTTAAAACTATCATCTGGGTATTAATCACAAGTCTACCTAGGCCGAGCCAAAATTTTCCCTGGCTACCTGGCCTATACCAGCCTAAGGTACCTAGCAAGTATCTACCTAGGTAGGTAGGTACCAATCTCACAAGTTTCAGTGCTCGGTTCAGATATCTGACTACTATTGAGAGGGTGTTTGCCTTAAACAAAGAGATAGAACACGTTCCTGCCTTTTCTGAAAGTGGGAGGAAGGTAACCTCCGCTTCGAATTTTCTCCTCCCTAAGGTAGGTACCCTCTATTCCACTCTGTACCTTCTCTTCTTGAGCACTCGGAACTTTCAACCATTTCCACTGTCTACGCCTTTGGACTCACCTCGCCCTCCATCGCGAAGTACTTACAAGAGGTCAGTTCTCCAATCCGACATATGATGTCGACAAAAATTGCGCGTCTGGTATTCTGACATGATATCTAGTGAAAAGCAATATCAGCACTTCATCACGCCGCTCAAGACAAAGCTCACCAGCACATCTCCAACCGATCGGCATGGGGCAAGCACCACGCAGACATCCGAGCAGAAGATGGCTGGATATCTTGGGACTCATCAGGGCCCCAGCAAGCCTGCAGAAGAATCCACAGATTCTCTCCGCCAGAAGATCCATCTGAGAGACCAGCATATTCTTCAGCTGAGGAACGAGGTATCTCGGCTCACGACATACATTCAGAATCACCAGCATCACGAACATCACCAAGGGGGGGTCTTCTACAGACCTTCTGGCCTTTCGGTGGACAGAATGGGAGCACGACTGCAGAGGCTCGGAGTGAGATTCGCCACCTCCGACAGTGGGTGGACTATCTCAGACCCAAAAAGAGCGTCTTCAAAAGGAATTGGCCAAAACTTCTCAAACTGCGCGTGAGCTTGAGGAAAAGCTCATTTTGTCCTCTCAGAAGATTCGTGAACTTCAGCAACAGCTCACTCAGGCTTCTTGTCATGCGCATGCACTAGAGAAGAATTTCAGCCAAATCCAGTGCCAGAAGGATAAGGCTCACGAAGGCGAGATACGCAAGCATGAGAAACTCAATACCCTTCTCAAGGACGAGATCAAGAGCATGAAGAAGGAACTGGTGTCCAAGGAGGTCGCTGAAGCCAGAGCTCGAGACATTGTCAACTCCAACAAGACTTCAGATGATTTGATCCGCGGCAAGTGGAACACTATGACTTACAACATCAGGGCTCTCGCCAGCACTCTTCTCACCCACTGTCCACCGATGAATCAACTGCAACCTCAGCAAGACGGCCGGCCTTCTGCCATTTCAGACATGACGCCCGAAGACTACGAATTCCTTCAAGACGAGGACGTGCCATCCCTTATCGTCCAGAAGTATCTTTGGCGCTCTGTCGTCGATAGCGTCCTTGGAGGACCCCAGAAGCACGACATGCGCCGAGGCTGGGGAAAGGATGTCGGAAGAAGCTTCTACGTTTGTGTCAGCTCATTTCTGGATGAGAGATTGTCCAGATACTCTGTTCAAATACTGCGCGGAAGGTAACTAACTGCTCAAGTGACAGATGCTGAAATACCCACGGAAGACATGGAAGAGTTCTTCCGCTGGAAAGTCCATGGTTCAAACATGGTCGAGAAGATCATCGGAAGCGACGAGGAAGATATCACTGACATCGTGAAGACAGAGTACCAAGGCTTCTCTGCGCTTTTGCCGGAGGAGAAACGAGGCAGCAAGAGTGCCCAGCAGAGCCTCATCAAACAACTCCACAAAGTTTATGCCGAAGCTGTCGACCTTCAATCCATCCTCATGAAGTCTAGAGCCTGTTTCCTGGTTCTTTGGGAGAAAACGGAGGGCGCCATGGTCTACGAGCCGGAATATATGGAAGCTGAGGCATACGAGACCGACCTGGACACCAACAGCATTGTCCTATGTCAAGTGTCTCCTGCCCTCTTCAAGCAAGGCAACGCCGATGGCACGGATTACGACAACCACGAGGTGCTGATCAAGCTAAACGTCGTTTGCAACTAGTTGGGACCGATGGAGCAAACGGGATTGGGCTGGCTGCAGTGAGCAGAAACGAAATTGGAATGCATGCCCGCGGATTAGGCACTCTTGTCGGGGCGATGTTCATCAGCAGATAGCTTCGGACGCTGAATTGTCCGCTTCACGCCTAGTCATTAGGAATTACCGAACTCGATTGCAAGAGAACAGAGGGACAAAAAAGAAAAAATCCAAAAACAATAGCACGACTTGGTATCGATCCAAGGACCTCTGGGTTATGAGCCCAGCGCTCTACCCCTGAGCTACCGTGCTGACTGATAAAACCGAGCAAAACGTTCTAATTTATAAAGGGTGGCTAAATAAGTGGGCCTCAAACTCTGTCCTCAAGCACATGTTCTTGCAAGCGCTAGTGCAACCCAACTGAAGAAGACCGCACATATCGGATTCAAGCAATGACTCGAAGCTGGGCTGGAATGTCAAAACTGAGTTGACTGCCAGTATTTCCGCTCCAAGGGTCGTCCTTCCATCTGCTTCTGTTGGTGCTTCTGTTGGTGCGGTTCTGGTTCGCACCTGCCCTTCCGGCTCAGTGTCCCGTGGCAACGGCAGCGTGCGGCACAGAGCCTGACCCCGGAAAGAGCCCCGCCCAACCGCCCGCCAAGACACACAATGAGGCCGTCTGGAGTGGCGGAGCACTCCAGTGCCTGGAACGGTCACTGGACGGAACCTGAAGGATCGCTGGAAGCCTCAAAATCGCGTCTCTTCAGCGGCAACAACGCTGAACCACCCCCCCGCAAACAATGGAAACCACAGTGTGAGCTCAAGTGAGGCCCACCCGGATCACGTTTTCGGGTGTTCTGGGCCACTGAGAGCCTCCCGTTTCCCCCAACCACCGCCCGGGGCCAAAGATCGGCAAGGCAAACGAGCGAACTGCGAACTGTTTTTGCAGGGGGACATCGATGCACTGCAACAGAAGATGGTGGTCATAAAAATCTGGCCAAGTCCCGTATCCCAACGCAACGGGGGAAGGTGACGCCCTGCCTTCTTGCCTTTTCATCTCACGCTCACGCCTTCACCGACACTTTTCGTTGCCGCCGCTGCTGGGACGTCGATTGTGTTCCTCGAAAAGAAAAAAGGCCTGAGAGACGGGTGCACAAAGTCATGTTTAGTCGCGAGCCGCGAGCCGCAAGCGATTCTCAACACCGACAACGACGGCAAACGCCCTGATGTCGCGCTACCAAGGACTCAACTCGTCGGACCTGTTTCGCTTCGACACGCTCGCCCTGCGCGATGACATCCTGCTGATCGACGGGAGGACGGCCTCCAAGGTCGAGTACGACGAGTACGTCGTCTTCAAGAAGGATAGGAGCATCCCTTCGGGGCCCGAGCCGGACGAGGAGGGCGGCGATGATGTCAGCTTCAAGCTCAACCACACCGAGGAGACACCCGGCTACCAGATGCTCGACCTCGCCTTCCGCCGCGGATGGGTGGTGGATCCTAACGTACGGACTCCCGAGTTGCACTTGTTTGGCCACGAGAACCAATTGCTAACGTCGAGCCAGGGCGACTTCACCCAAGATCCTGCCCGCGACCCGTCGCTGGTCCTCGATGGACGGGTGCGAAGAGTGTGAGCGACCTCGCCAAGCTTTTGAAGATCTGGCTAACGGACGCAGGATCTGCTTCCGCCGGAACAAGTCTCTTGACCGCCGTGAAGACGGCATCACCATGACGCCTCAAGACCTGGACGCCCTGGAGCTGCACCCCGCGACGCTGCAGTACTCCCGCCGCGTCACGAACGAGTCTCGCTTCTGGTCTCTCGACCAAAACAAGCTCAGTATGTGCTGCGGGAAATCACTACGAGCGGAGGAGACTAACGTTTCCAGGCCTCATTCTGTCCTTCTCGATGAACCCAAGGACACCTTACGATTTCATGTCTCTTACTTATAATATTAGAACCCGCACTTCGACGGTGTTGGTCAGGCAATCCTACCACCCCCGTCAACATAATCTCGAGAACCTCGACGAATACGACCTCCGCATGGAGTCCTGCCGCGGCCACTGGGCTCACCCGTTTGTCACCCCGGTCGTGCTGCTCCAGGTCCAGTTCATGCGGACAGAAGAAGCCGTCATGGAGAACATCGACCACGTCAAGTCCCTCGAGTGGGACGTAAGCAGCATCGCGGGCTTCGAGGCCTTTGAGATGGAGAGGGAGCGCCGGTCGAAGCTCATCCGCAGACTCACGTTCAGCGCCAACAACGATAAGCAGCCGATGATAGCGGGTCCCCAGAGCATGGCGATCCTGATGAAGTCCGCGCACGACGTTTTGAAAGAATCGATCAAGCTGTTGGATACCGTTCGCTGGATGGAGAGGGTCGTCAAGCTGATGCTGCAGTCGGGCGACGAGCTGGCGCAGCGCATGTCGGGATCCGAAATCAACACTCGACTCAACGACTGGGCCGCCAGAGAATTGCACGAAGACCAACGCGATCGAGATCAGCAGGACCAGCAACAGCCTGACGACCTACCCACGGGGCCTCCGTCCCGCTCGTCCGCCAGTACTCGGCGGAGATCGCTGCCTGCTGCGCCCGATCCGCTGGCCGACCCTCTTGGAAACCACTGGCACGAGATTCGACAATACTTGGAGGGTTTACAGCGAATGTGCATGGGCTTAGAGACTGACCGGCGCATGTCTGAGGCCCGGTGCCGCGCCCAGATTGATATCGTGAGTAACCAAGCTACCCCTACAAATTGGGCTTCCGCTGACCTTCCCCAGATCTACAGTAAGATGGCCCAAGAAGACAACGTCCTCAACGCCCGCATGGCCGTCGCCTCCTCCCGCGACAGCTCCTCCATGAAGGCCCTCGCCGTCATCACCGCCATCTTCCTCCCCGGCGAGTTCCTCGGCACCCTCTTCGGCATGTCCATGTTCGACTGGCAGGCCTCGGGCGAGGACGCCGCCGGCGACGCTTCCCCCGCCGACTCAGGCACCTCGACGAACCCGAAAGACCCGATCCCCGTGCTCAGCCACCTGTTCTGGGTCTACTGGGCGACCGTCATTCCCCTCACGGTCGGCATCCTCTTCTCCTGGCGCGCGTGGTGGGTCAGCCAGGACCGGTATTTCCGCCGGCACTTGTCGCGCGAGCTGTCCGAGGAGCGGTACTGGACGTCCGACGGCAAGCCGCGCGAGCTGGAGCACTCGTTCTGGCACGACTTCTTTTATCTGTCGGTCCGGCGCGACGAGGTTCCCGCCCCGACGGGGGATCCGTACAGCACGCTCGACCTGTCGTCTAGCATGTCGGCGGACAAGGACGAGATGCGCTCGCCCCGCGGCGATCCGACCGTCCGCCGGGGCCAGATCTCGTTCCTGCGGTCGCAGAGCCTGCGGCAGAGGAACGCCGTCGCCGTGTGAGAGCGTCGGAGGGGCGTGTAATATATTACATGTAAATTGCGTATCTGTTCTAGCAAGCCGCGGGCTCCGCGGCCGGAGGCATCTTGAGCGATTTTTGGCTTGGAGTTTTCGGATGCATTTGGAGACGATGTATCATGATCTTCTTATTAGTTTACCTACCCCATGTGTAGACGTTTCTTATCATGATAGGCACCAGAAACAATGCGTACTTGTTCTTTTCTTTTGGGAACTATTATCTCACACCCCCCAGACTGAGTATTTCACATCCCCTCTAGCTCTTCTAACCTACTACTATTATTCATGATAGGTATTATAGGTGCTTGTGGGAGGTGGGTTTTTCATTCAACCTGGGGGGGTGTGAGATCATGGTCCCCAGACAAATGGTTTCAACCGACTCGTCTGTCCCCAACACTACACCCTGAACGGGAGAAGACCGCAGGGCGGGCATCTTGAGAGTCCGAGTAACGACAAGTCAAGATGGAAGAGATGACGAAACACGAGCGTCGGCCAAAGCACCAAACTCACAAAGAACACACGATGCGATTTCCAACAATGATTTTGTCGGAGCTCCTCATGCGACCCAAAAGAGACCGGAGAGCCGTGCTCGAGACCCTCACCGGGTTCCTGGATCCACAATGGCCGCCGAGTCGGTGCCGGCCGAAACGGCGGAGGCGAGCGATGATAGGACCAGACCCCGGTCTCGCGCCATTCTGCTTATCTCCGGGGGTTCATTTGATCTGGGGTTGTGTCGTAGATCCAATCGCGGAGGTCCCCTCACCAACCGCGTCACAGAATGCTGGCCGAAAATTTGTTTCGATAAAACAATGTGTTTGGAGGGCCCTTTCTTCGTTCGTCGCACAACTCGAACAACTTAAATCGAGGCATGGAGTCGCGGTAGAGTTGAGATATCTGCGATACCGGTCACTCATCGTTGCGAGGAGATAAGAGCGCCGCCGGCTCACATGCCGTGACTTCGTCACCTGCTCCTCTAACCAACTAGCTCCTTCCGACGGACATCCGCTCGAGAAGCGCAAGGCCCAAGACCTGGCGAGAGACAAATACTGTCAATTGCCTCTTGATACAAGTATTAATCTAGAAAATCGGCCGGTTTAGAGTTGTTCGTCGCATGCGACAAGGAAGGCACGATGACGAGCCGAAACTCTGCTGATCGCCCAGGTGACACGGACGTGGCGTCGGCAGTGGCAGCGGCGGCAGGAACAGCCACTCGAACCGGGCCCGATGCACCTTCCCCCGATCAAGCCTCCACAACGCAGGTGCCAGCTGCAAACTCTCCGAGGGGCACCGTCCGGGACGAGAAGACTGAGAAGCAACCATCACCATCACCAGACGGCGATGGTACACCCTCCCTCTCAGACAGCGAATCGCAGCGCGGCGACGGCAGTCGTGATGCCAAGGATCATCATGGCGTCTTCGACCTCATCGTCGAGACACTGACCTGGACACCGAGGAAGCTCCGGTACGACCCGAACAACCCGCCGCAGTTCTCGCTGGCGCACAACTTCCTGTACGCCTTCGTGAGTCTTCACCCCTCCGTCTTCGTAGAAGGTTCCAATGCTGACGGATCAAGTAGGCGGCGACCTTCACTGTCGCGAACCTGTACTACAACCAACCCGTCCTCAACAAGATCGCCGAGACGTTCGAAGTCAGCTTCGAAAAGGCATCTTCGGTCGCGACGCTGATGCAGGCGGGCTATGCCGCCGGCTTGCTCTTCATCTGCCCCCTGGGCGACATGCTCCGCCGCCGGCCCTTCATCCTGGCCCTCATCTGGGTCACGGCAATGCTGGTTCGTCGCTCCTTCCATCCTTCCGTCCCTACCGCAAGTATCTTCGCTGACGCTTCCCACAGTGGCTCGGCCTCTGCGTAACAAACTCGTTCACAGCCTTCTCCGCCCTCTCCTTCATCGTCGGCGCAGCGACGGTGACGCCGCAGCTCATGCTCCCCCTCGTCGCCGACATGGCCCCGGCAAACCGCAAGGCGAGCTCCCTCTCCATCGTCACCTCGGGCCTGATGCTCGGCATGCTCGTCGCGCGGCTGCTCTCAGGCATCGTCGCCAACTACACCTCCTGGCGCAACGTCTACTGGTTCTCCTTCGCCGCCCAGTACCTCCTCCTCGCCCTCCTCTTCTTCTTCATGCCCGACTACCCCTCCACGAACCCAGACGGCCTCTCCTACCCGCGCGCGCTCTGGACCATCGCCACCATGTTCGTCAGCGAGCCCATCCTCGTGCACGCCTGCCTCGTCGGCTTCTGCATCAGCTCCATCTTCACCTCCTTCTGGACCACGCTGACGTTCCTCCTCGCCTCGCCGCCGTACGAGTACCCGTCCATCACCATCGGCCTCTTCTCGCTCATCGGCATCGCCGCCATCTGCGGCGGGCCCGTGTACGGTCGCCTCATCATGGACCGCTACGTACCCTGGATGTCGTCCATGCTGGGGCAGCTGGTCATCGTAGTCGGGTGCGTCGTCGGCGCCTTCACAGGCACCTTCACCGTCGCAGGGCCCGTCGTCCAGGCGATATGCATCGACATCGGCATCCAGACGGCGCAGACGGCGAACAGGACGGCCATCTACACCATCAACCCCAAGGCGAGGAACAGGGTCAACACAGCGTACATGGTGTCGGTGTTCTGCGGGCAGCTGACGGGCACGGCGGTCGGGAATAGGTTGTATGCGCAGGGCGGGTGGAGATACAGCGGCGGTGCTACCAGTAAGTCCCCGATCTCCCCAGAAGGGCATGTCTAACGTTCCTCAGTTGGCTTCATCGGGTTGTCTCTGCTCGTCACCTTGTCCAAGGGTCCGAGAGAAAAGGGCTGGGTCGGCTGGAGCGGCGGGATCAAGATGCGCAGGGAAGAAACCCCGGCACCGAAGCCGACCTCCCCCGAGGACGGGCAGGTGGGGGAGAAAGTGGTTGGGGACAATCAGGCTGCGTTGGCGGCCGGGGTCGGTGGCGACGAGACTCGGCGGTGACAAGGGTGAATGGCGGTGTCCGTTTGAAAGTCTGCGGGCGCTACCCACGTAGCCATGGTCCCATGGATTGCAGGAAAGAAAGGGGACTATTATTTCACACCCCCCAAACTGACCACCGCCGACAAGTACTACCGGCAGTGATAATAACGGGCGATGACGGACGATGACGGACAACAGTAACAATAACAGACATTGAAACTATAAATTAACGTACATGCATAGCGAGTCGCGCATCATCGCGAGTCGCGCACCTTTCACTACCCTCCAGCCATTTGTGTAAGTCAATTAAGCCACATCGTACAAAATCAATTGAAA